>WNHD01010099.1:0-13494 GCA_011057455.1 Ganaspis sp. Gsp50
CACACACACACACACACACATACACATACATCTGGACATTTGCTTAAAACTTCGTATTTATGCTTTTTGGATGAAAATGAGTTGATTTAGACTATTTTTGGAAAATCGAAAATCAGCACGATTACAAGGCTTCCCTATGAGGAAGCAAAATTGTTAATTTTAATAAAAAAATTAAAATCAGTGTTTTCCCCGTTAGGTCCCTTTCACCGTGAATCGTCACATATAAGGCAGTTATTTTTTTCTATAAAGTCAAAATGTCAATATCTCTCATCAGTAAATAAGAAATGTAGATTTCTTATTACAACACTCATTTTTACAAACAAAAATTTTTTACATGTTGAAACTTAAACTTTTTCTTCTGTTAAAAAACTATAAACATTGTTGTAACAAATACATCCCGATAGGACTGGCGCCCAACTAAATATAATTTTTGTTTTTCAAACTTTTATTAAAAACTAGAAACCAGATCAATTTTGCATTGTGGACTGATAGTCTTCAACTTAATAAACTTTCTTAAGTAAGTTACATATCAATCTATCGTGGAATAAATTACCTGCAGAATGACTTTTTGGATTTTTTGTTATTTTAGTATAATAAAATTAAGTTCACTTTACATAGTTTTAGCACCCAGTAAAGTTTCCTTCAGAATAGACTGTAGTTCATGATAGGGTACTACTCCATCAGACCAATTTATTCCAAGGTAATTATGAGCCAGCGATTTTCACTCTTATAACGCACAGCTAATCTGCTCCAGACATATCATGGTTCAAAGAGAAAGACAACTGGTTGAGCTTCAGCTTGGATAGGAATTATAGCTAACTCTTTAAAAACAAATTCGTTGTAGGGTCTTTTAAAACCCTAGACGTCTACAATGAACTCAATGCTGAAACATAAAAATCCTGGAACAGAAATGAAATTCCAGCTGAAAACAGCTGTATTTACATCCTTCTTTGCATCCCCATCACTCCCTATTATCCTCACTCCTTTATATTAACTTCTTGACAACGCCGCTGATTGGTTTATATTGTACCATGCGATCATGAATAATGATACAATAGGCTGTTGTCTCAGCTGGCATGTTATTGGTCGATTCAAACTCCAATCTTACGTCAACAGATGCCTGTTTTAGAAACTCATTTTGTTTGGAGCAGTCAAGCACAATTAGAGGATCCAAATCTTTAAAAAACTGTTTTTTGAAAATAGGTACGGGATTATAATAGGAAGCTTGAAAATTAGCATACATCTCATAAAGTAGAGCATACTGGTTCTGATCAAAATTTAGATTTAAATTTCCGTAAGGATAATACTGTGAATTTAAAAAGAGTTTTATATTTGTAATGTTACAATGATCAAAATGACAAGCATATTTCTTGCGTTTATCTTTTCTTCCAGTTTGAAGACGAAGTATCACATATCGCGGCTTCTCTAACTGTGTTGATGTTTTTATTTGCCACATAACTTCTGTCCTCGTTGGAATTAGAGGATTCTCATACAATTCCCATGATCGAAAACTCATGGAGATTAAAGGATCTTTTTTAATATATTTTAGCAATTTTATTTTATTATTATCTGCAGGTAAAATATATGGAACCTTCCATTCCAGTTTAATGATTGAGACTTTAAATTACTCATCGGACCCTTGTCCTGTTTGAATTATGGCATTCAAGTCGTTGCGTGATCTTGTCAAGATGAGTTCATGTTTTGCGTTCATAACAATAATTTTATAATCTTCAGCAAAGCCAAAAATCATACTTAGTGGTATTGTCACGTTAATGTAGCCGTTTTCGACTGTAATTCTTGCATAAGCTGTTATTTTCGTAAATCCAGCGTTTTCCATGACATTTAACTGAGGTGCAGTTAAACAAACATAATTTTTCATGGTAGTAGTATGTCCCACTTATTTACATCTATCAATCTCGATACCATTTAACTCATATCGAATTTCATCAAATAGAAAACATACGGCGTTACTAATAAAGTGAACATTTTCAATTACAGTTCCATCAGTTTTAAGTAATCTAGCAAATATGTGCAATGAACTTTTGCTTGGTTGAATGCGTAAATCTTGATTTTGAACTGCAATTCGAATTTCATTACTATTGTTAAAAGATGAAGAATCATAAGGTTGGTGAGAGTGAATTTCACAATGAGCTATAGACTCATCAAAATTCACTTGACCTGCAATATTCAGAACTTCTGCCATTTTGGTTACAACAACAGCCAAAAATATGTAGATTAATAGATTTTTTCGCTTTTTTTTTCTTTTCTGAGTATGACTCTTAGGCCGAGTTGTTTCAGGAATCGTATATTCTAAGGTGTTAACACCTTGCGGGATTAATGTTGACTGTTGAATCCTTGACATGATGGTTGGCTTTTATAGCTTTTACCAACTTTTCGATTATAAACAATACCCATTACATTGAATTTATATGCAATCGAACTGTGATGGTTTCTCCTCGAAAATTGACTAAATCACCGTCTTGATCAACAATGCGCAGTTGAATATTATATATTGTCTTTACGGCTATCTGCAGATAAATGACGTGTGCTGGCACTTCCACGATCTTATATCCTGGTGGAACATTTGGGAAAAATTCATGGATAGTGTGCACCTTTTGATTATTTATATAGGCTCCAGATGTTATGTTCCATTCAACTCGAAGAGCAATTACTTTTAAAATAGATACAGTTGTATCGGAAGTATGAAGTTTGTTTGCTTCAAGAATACGTGGATGAAATCCCAGCAAATGACTAATAGAATCTTAAGGTTCAAAATTTACCACCTGACCGCAATTTAATTCACTACGCAACGTATTATTATTAGCTTTGATACTAATCGCGCTATTTTTTACAGAGTGTTTTATGTATTTTTCAATATCTTAAATTTCATAACTTCCTGGTGGTATAGTTACAACTTGATTACCAATATAAAATTTATTTTTTCCCACATCAATGTTTGGAATGGAATTGAAAGTTAAAAGTTCAACAAGTCCAAGAACAAAATTTTTATTTGCTGATAATTCGATTGGTGGAAAGTATTCAGCTTCGGGTACTGATGACTTTTCACTTATCGTTAAAGTAAATCAATCGCTTATAATGCTGTCTATTTATATACTAAAGCTCGCAGTAAATTACATGTTCTTATATTGTATGCAACCCAATGTGTCCCAGCGCCATCTTTATCATCTAAATTTATAATAGCTGATTCATATCATAACGGTCCTTTAATAGGTAATTCGTTTCGCATAAAAACTCCACAAAAATGATGTATTTTTAGAGCTTTGGCTAACTTTAACAGATCTAAATCAGTTAGTGCACGGTGAGGTAGCTTCAATGCAAGTTTTTTTTCTTCCTTGGTGTGCGTTTCTTCTTTGATGTGCGTTTCTTTTTCTGTCTGCGTCTCTTTTTTCTCATACTTTTTCCCAGTATAAAAGGTTTTAGATGAAGACCAAGTCCTTGTCTGTAGGGTTTTAATTATAATCCTTTTCCAAGTGCAATTGCTTCTAGTGTTTTATTGTGTCTTTGAGCCTCTGAAAGTTGTTCTTTTGCTGACTTAGCATCGTTTACAGCTTTTGCTGCACCAGCAGCTCCACCAGTCAGAGCACCCAATGCACTCTAGTCCAGCGAAAATTGGAATCAATGGTAAAATCTCACCAACTTTAGTAGGTACAGGAAGAATTCGAGGTGATAGAATTTTCGCTTTAGCACCAAAATTTTTAATGGCTCTCCGTTCACCAACTACTGCAGCTCGTATAGATTCTACAGAATTATTGTTAGGCAACATACTCTTCTTAGCTGCATCGACAACTTTTCTTAGCGGCACAAGCTTTTTTAAAGTTTTCCTTTTCTTAGACTTTCTCCTTAACCCCATACCTAATGTTGATTTTGCCCTCATTGTTCCACTTATAGCTAAAGCTGCTGCCCTTTCACCTATAGAAGAATCTCTAGATAAGACAGGTTGCCACGCTGTTTTAGCTAGTATTTTATCATCGGTGTTCCTTGCTTCGATATTTTCACGATTTTTAGAATAAGCAATATCATGTTGTTTGCACGCAGCGTCTAATGGATTAACACCTTGATCACCTCGAGCCAATCTCTCTGCTAATCTTGTACCAGGTCTACAGAATTGATAACCAGGTAAATGTAATTCAAAAGGTAAACTGTTGATGATACGATTTACTGAGCCTTTACCTCGACAGCGACTTCGATGTATAATCATTACATAAGTTTAAACTTAACTGACTGAAAGGCTATATCAACGCGGTATTTATAGCTTCTCAGGCAGTCGAAGTCAAGATGCAGTTCACGGCACAACCCGTTAAACTACCAATCACAAACGTTGATCTTGAAACGAATAAAAAAAAGATAAAACGTCATGGTAGTCTGTTTTCAGATAGCATCCGTGCTGTTTTTTGTGGTCCTTCCAATTGTGGAATAACTAATGCCCTTCTTTCTCTAATCATACATCCAAATGGTCTAATTATAGAAAATATTTATATCTATTCCAAGTCTCTACACCAACCCAAATATAAATTTTTGGAAAATGTCTTAAAAAGCGTAAATGGCGTTGATTATTCTCCACATAGTAAGCATGAGGAAGTAGTATCCCCTAAAGACGCTAAACCCAATTCAATATTTATATTTGATGATATTGCTTGTGAAAAACAAGACAATGTAAGAGCTTTCTTTTGTATGGATAGACGTGTTAATGTTGATAGTTTTTAATCGTGTCAAACATATGCACGTAGTCCTAAACATCTAGTTCGAGATAATGTTAATTTACTGGTACTCTTTAAACAAGACGAAAGAAACTTAAAACATGTCTATGAGGACCATGTGAATACAGACATGACTTATTCTCAATTTCGAGATTTATGTTCAGAATGCTGTAAAGCTGATAAATATGGGTTTGTTGACATTGATAAGGATAGGAGTTTGAATGAGAAGAGACATAGAAAAGGATTTGATTGTTTTATAACTATAAATATAAGTGTTTTACTGAATGGTAAAGTAGTATAGTTTATGTTGTTAAAGTAGAAACATGTCTCGAAAAGAGCAAGATACACTCCGTCATATAGCTAAAGCGAGTGAAACAATTAGACGAAAACATCGTTTACTCAAAGTGGGTAAAGAAACAGCAGAAACAGCATTAAAAGAAACATTTCAGCCAATAGTTGTACCACTTCAAAAACTAGTTGATGTAAAGGATGTACTTATTAAAAACATCAAGATTGAACAAGTGAAAAAAGATCATGATTTTTCATTTTCGACTGCCCATGGTGAAGATTCACAATTTGATACGACTCTACTTGATCAAACTGTGATTGATAAACATAATCTGTCTTCACTTGATGTGGCACAATGTGATAACAGTAATAACTTTTAAAGAGATGAAACTTATGAGGAATTGACAAATAAATTGCTGTTACTTTTAAGTAAAAATAGAAAAATTTTCATTGATATGGTTTATGGAGTCCGTAAACTCCCTGATGGTTCTTTAATAATTGGGGATACACCAATTGCATTTAAAGGTTCACAGATTAAACTTAAAGGGAAGAAAAATTATTTAAAGACTGTTGGGTTGCTTGAATTGGTATTTAAACAAAAACCTTATTAGGCTAGCATAACTGCAAATGATTTAGCAAATTTTAAGGAAATTCTTCAATCTACAAATGCTCATCGAAAAATGTATAGTTCAAGTGAACCCATTCACACGGAAAAATCTTTAAACTATACCGATGTTATTGCAAAGCTTTTTAAAAATACAACAAAAACTGGTGGATGTTCTACAAAGAAGCATAACAAATTACCACAATTTATTATTGCAAAAAAGCAATATAATTCAGATTATGTCTACTAGGGTGATCCAAATGAAGTTGTTGATCGTCTACCATTACTTATTGCATCTCAGCAAGCTGGTAATCCAAGTAACAATAATGAAATCATGTCAATAGTTGAAGAATTACGTGAAGCTGTAATAATATATTCAGAGCTTGCAAGCATTTAAAGTATTAGTATTACGATGACCATTGACGTGTTCGGACATCCTTTGACACGACCTACTTCTGCAACTCGTGGCACTAGAGGACCTTCTATTGCTGGTTTTAATCTAACTACAGACAGAAATTATAATATTAAAGGCAGAAGACTCTGTAAAGATGAAAACACTGAAGAATTGAACGATGAAGTCAATTTAAGACTTGCACGGCAACTAATTCAGAACGAGATATAATATGTATTTCAAGTTACATCCCCTATGCCATCAGATATTGATAACAATTAAATCCTGCTAAAAATCTTTGAAGACTCGATTAGTGAGAAATTAAAGAATTTAGAAACTCAAATAATTTAAGGCTTGGCATATAGAAACGCTGAAATTATTGGACAACTGGATGCTCGACTGATAGCTCTTGAAAATGAACGAAAAAAAGCTAACAGTAGTTACGGAACTTCATAGACCAGCTAGAAAAAATTACCCTTGTCGAAAGGTTTAAATGCGTGGCATAGATGAAACCTGGCAAGCAGATTTATTTAAGATGATACCTTCTGCTAAATCCAATAAAGGTTTCAAGTATATGCTAACAGTCATCGACATATTTTCCAAGTATGCATGGGCTGTTCCTGCAAAAAGTAAAAATGGAAGGGATATTTCTGCAGCTATGAAATCTATATTGGTACAAGGACGTGTTCCAAGAAACTTGCATACAGACAAGGGCAAAGAATTTTACAATTCTGAGTTTGAAAATTTAATGCAATCATACAAGATTAATCTCTATTCCGCTTATAGTAATTTAAAAGCATCAATTGTCGAAAGATTTAACTGCACACTCAAGAATATGATGTGGCCTGAATTCAGCTTGCAAGGCAATTACAAATGGTTAAATCTTTTACCTACCCTCATATCAAAGTACAATAACAAAATACATCGTACTATCGGTATGAAACCAAAGGATGTCACCGTAGATGATGAAAGAAAGCTGTTAAAACGTTTCAAAAATCTAAGGAAAATACTACGCAAACAATTAAAATTCAATGTTGTGATCGAGTTTAAGTTAGCAAATACAAGAATCTTTTCGAGAAAGGATATACACCTAATTGGACAACGAAGATCTTCACTGTGGATCAAGTTAATCAAACAATGCCAGTAACGTACAAGATTATCAAGATCAACCCATCGAAGGTGGTGTCTATGAGCAAGAATTGTTAAAAGTCAAATATCCTGATGTTTATCTTGTAGAAAAGGTTCTCAAAACACGTGGAGATCAAGTATACGTTAAATGGCTTGGATTCGACAGCTCGCACAATAGTTGGATAAAAGATCTGATATGTAATAAAGTTTAAGTAACGTTAAAGTAAAGTTAAAGTAAAGTTAAAGTAAAGTTAAAGTAAAGTTAAAGTAAAGTTAAAGTAAAGTTAAAGTAAAGTTAAAGTAAAGTTGTAACGTTAAACTAAAGTTAAAGTAACGTTAAAGTAAAGTTAAAGTAACGTTAAACTAAAGTTTAAGTAACGTTAAAGTAATGTTAATCCAAGGTTAAACTAAGGTTAAGTTTATGTTAATCCATTGTTAAATTTATGTTAATCCAATGTTTAAATAATTTTAAGTTAAGGTTAAAATAAAGTATACACTTATAATTGATATATAAGGCTTTTCATTTATTAACAACCTTTCAGAATATACAGGTAATTAATAAGTTTTTATTTTTAGCTAATTACCATTTCCAAATGTTCTTCTTCGCTAATTTCATCAATTTTACAATGACTCCATGCAAGGGTGTCCGTGCTATTTTCTAACAGATATCTTTTGTCGTCGAAAGGGCTTAAAGCGATTTTCGTTTGCTTTAAAGTTTGCACTTTGTGAAGACAGATATCTTTTGTCGTCGAAAGGGCTTAAAGCGATTTTCGTTTGCTTTAAAGTTTGCACTTTGTGAAGATTTGATCAAATACAATATTGTGTGCGAGATTGTAGTTTTCCATTTCTCAAAAAATAGACATAATCATCAAAACTGATTGTTTTCTGTACAACACCATACTTAACCCCTTTAGCCTTTTTTATGAAGTCTTTATCCTCAATGCGAACACTATACATTTTGCTCCGCAAGCCAACAAATTCAGTCACAATTCTGCCACTGCATTCATCCTTCATTAGACCCAACACTTTCTTGTTGGCTTGCGGAATATTAAAGACATTGTTTACCGGGTAGTCTGAAGTATCAAACTTATAAATGTCTTCTTTCATATCTTCGTAAATGTTGGGACATTTGACTTCATAAATCAGGCTATTGGTGTCAGTGTACAATAGTTTACACTTTCCATCATACTTCTTAAACATATAATCATAGTGGAAATCGTACATAAGGATTTTTGATACATCTAAAACACTTAGCCCCACATAGATGGGTTTGTTCATTAACACTTCAGTTTTTCTAATCTCCACAGCTACTAAATTCTCATTGAATATGGCTCTGCTGTGGAAGTTAGGTCTTGAGATTAATGCTTCTGCTCCATACCTACCCTCCCACTTTGTAACGAGTTTAACATCAACTCTTTTTCTCACGTTCTCTATTGTTTTTCCATAGACTGCGTTGTTTATAAGTTTGAGCAAGTTTTTCTCGAATTCATTGTTAGCTTTTGCTCTCATATTTGTGTTAAAATCGATATAAGTCTTGAGCCAAAGGGATTGATTAAATGTTAAAATGCGATGAATATGAACTAATTGCAAACCATTGGCTAAAGCTTGTTTTAAAGCACGGTAATGGAGAAAGTGCTTTCGTTTAGGTAGGAGAGTAGTAAGAAGCTTTTAATCTTTTAACCCTGGTGGTTTTGAATGTTCTGGGCAAAACGGAAAATCACTATGTTTTTCATGCAAATTATACGGATAATCTAAATCTACTTCCAAGATATAACCGATTGGTGCATCATCTGCAACGTTAAAATCAAAATTGTTATCAAAATCTTGTTATCATTCAAAACCACCAAAGGAAAGTGATTGGACCATTGTCCAACTGTACAGATTGTTCGCGTCTAAGTATATAATGTAATAAGTCTCCTCATTTTCATTATAATTCTCCATATAGGGATTATTTGCTTTAGCATAACGATTTATGCATTGACTAACACCACCTCTAATACCGCGTTCAATAAACATCACCATATCAATGTCCGTAAGAAGTTCAAGTCTTACATTTGTAAACTTTAACATTGCGTCGCATGTTAATCCGGGATTAGTATAATAATGCGCTGGATCTAGACCGTAAGCTAGTATACATTGATTTAGAAAATTCTCAAAGACATCCGCAAGTAAAAGAACATCGGTTTTCATATATAAATAAACATAATCTCCGAGATTTTGATAATTAAACACAGTCCAAACTTTCTGCGCATGGACATAGTCTTCGTCAGAAACATTAGAATCATTAAGAGTACTATAAAATCGTTCTTTAGCTGGCAACTGCGTTTCTTGAAGCTTATTTCTGGAGTCAAAATACTCATAAGAAAAAACTCCTTAACGCGTTAACAATTGAATTTTTTCAACGCTATAATTTAAAAATACTGAATTAAGAATTTTATATTCCGTGAGATAAGAAGCAAGCTTGTCCAAGGATGATGCCTTGAATTTAAAAGAATCAATGAATCGGAATTTAATAAAACTATCTTTGATATTTTTCGTGAAACTTATATATTTCTCTCTAGTTATAGGCATAAGATCTACTCGTCCATCAAAGTTACTTGTAATTGCTTCAATAATAAAATGCGCATCATATCCACTTTAATTATGGAACAAAACAGGTATGCTTCGTGAATCATGGTAGTTAATATTACAATCTTGATGTGCGGCCCCTCGATATTCCCCAATTAGATGACTGTGATCTCTTACTTTTATATCCCCAAACGCGATAACCTTTTGACAAATATGACATACAGTAGCACTTTGAAAATCTATCTGTTGTTGAGGAGTTAGGTCATTCATTGGCACTGGATTGGCAAATAAAGTCTCAACATTCTGTGCTATATTTTGTAGTTCTTTAGCAAACCATTTAGATGGATCTTCTACATCTCTAGGAGACTCTTTATAAACGGAAAAAGAGTCATCATAGCTTTTCAAGTAATAACCAACACTTAGCAGTTTATGGTTTTGGAAAACTTCAGTATTGGTTATTACATCTTTGGAATTTTCATCAGGAATCAAAAGACTCTCACAATCTGCATATATAATGAACGGGGATTTCTCTTTGTTATTAAAGTTTTTAAATTCAATAATATTTTTACCGGGTTTTGGTAGATTAATCTTCGTATAACTGACTTTTTTACAGTTTTCTACATGTTCGCTAAGCTTTAATTCACATAAAAAATAGTGCAAGAGACGATCACAAATGTACTTTTTACCGCTATGTTTAGTTATTTGAAAACTTACAAGCCTAGATAAATCTTTGATCCAAACGTAGTGATAGTTGAAAGAGATGATTGACGGATCATCATCTTCCTCTTCACCAATAAGACTTTCATCAATATAATGATCTTCAACTCGTAGAACATTTACTTGTTGAACTTTCTTATTTGATGTTAGATGAATAGATGTTACTGTAAAGTATTCATTCTTTTTAACTAGACTATAAACATTAACTGATATGTCATTTAGCTTTTTAAATTTTGCAATATCATTAATTTTAACAGGAAAGCCGATTCCGGAAAAGTTAAGCGTATCTTCATACTGCTTGTAATTAGAAACTCTATCTGAATGATGTGTAGCTGGATAAAGAGCCGATAAAATTGCCCACTTGAAACATTGATTATCTACATTTTTTACATTTATACAGGCTTGCTTTGTTTGAATAAAAGATGGTAATTCAATAAAAAACTAGCGCGTAGGGGATTGTACTTGTTAATATTAACATCCAAACTATGAATTGAATGCAGAGTCCAATTAGAATCTCGTTCTTGGAACTCTTCAATGATTTTCATGATTGGTTGCTTCACATTAACATTGTACCATTCATCTAACTCGGTTGATTGTAAGATTTTGTTTGTGTTAGCAATAAAAGTTTTAAATTCAAATTCTACAGTATTATCATTTGATACATTTTTAAGTTTTGCACCCAAAACCGTGTAAACTTTCAATGAACCATACTTTTTCAAGGAATTTTCAACATGCTGTTTAAAAAGAGTAAAAGTATCATCCAAGAACTCATTAATATCAATGTGGGCTAAGTTCATAATTGAACCTGTCAGTAAACGACGATGAAATGCTTTATCCACATCTTCCCATTTAATTCTTTCTAAGGACATGTTTAGTCCTGTTCCGCGTTTCTTAAGTATATAACAGTGGCATCGCAAATATTAGAATTTCATAATTAAATTTAAACATTTCTGTTTTTGAGAAGTCGAACAATTATACTTTACAAAAATTTTTTTTAAAGTCGCTACCTGACGAACACACTTGTTTTCCTACTGAAATGCATTCACTAATCTTTCATCACCAGACAACTCCATCGTAAAACATAATTTTTCCTCGTCGATTTCTAAAAAGTACTTTGACTCAATGAAAATTTCGCTAAAGCTTTCCTGCGAGCAGTAAAACTTCTTCTTCTTGTCCTTTGGCATCTGGATACCTAGAATTGAGAAACTAAAAAAAAACTTAAAAACTAATACTTAATGATAAAAATGCAATTTTAAAAAAAATCTTATACGATTACAGCATGCACTTAAAACTATAACACCAAAAGTGAAAAATTCGAATAAAAACTTAGTGAATAATTTAGGAAAAACGGAAACCAGCTATTTCCTTTAATACTGTGACGATGTGGTTCGTCACTGTGTCAAGATTCCTTCTCCTAGAGTTAGTACTGAGTTTTTCTTTATTTAATCATTATTTTAGAGTTGTTATTAATATTAATTAAGAGTTTATTTAGTCTCGTATTTCAAAGGGGTAAAAGTCCCGTATAAGACGGCCCTGTGTAAAGTATTGATTTTCTGATGATCAACGTTGCTTAGATCTTCTTCTGTATATTCGTTCAACGAAGGAAGGGACGTCTTTTCTGACAGTAGATCGCGAATTAGGAATTTGCGCAAGCCCTTCTTTCAAAGGTCTGTCCCCGATCAACGTTTTCCCCTTCGTTCCTTATATGTGATCGTTTTTTCTGTAGGAGAGAGGGTGTCCGATGAACGAGGAGGACGAGGACGGATGGGGAAGAAGAGGATCAACGGAGAAATCAGTTTGGGGGAAAATTATGTTCTCATAAATATGTTAAATAATGAGGAATTCGTTCTTATTAATCCGAGCGGTTAAGTGTATAAATTCGAAGATTGAAGAGTGTAATTTAGTCTCTTAGGGGAGAATTAATAAAGTGAGTTATTTTTCTGGAAGTTGGAGTTCTGTTCCTTTCAAGGTCCCATTTCCCGAAAGGATAATATAGTTTGGTAAGTTCCGAATTTCCTTTTTCTTCAAACTCAGCAATCATAGTTTCTGACTCGCCGTCGTCCTGCCAACGCTGGTTGTTCTCAAAGAGTTCCCTTTGAGATTTTGTCGTGAATTTCGAAAGAAAAATTATTTGTCAAGTAGGGCAATTATTAATTTAATATACTTGTTACAATACTTAATAAAATTCAAACTTAAAAAACATTCTTTTTAGGCTTTTAAAATGCCCCTACAATACGAAAAAAAAACTGAAAAAACCGAAAGTTAAAGACTAATCACCTGCAATTAAAATTAAAAAAGCTTAAAATCAAAGTATCTTATTTCTAATAAGTCAAGTAGCTATAAAAGAAAAAGAGTGACGCTCCTGGCTCAGTAGCTGGCATATATAGGCTAGACCCCTCCACTTGGTCTTGTGAGAACATCGGCGCGCGCACCACCTCTCTCTGATTCGCTCCCTATCCACTTAAAAACACACCTATTCAGTTGCGCGTGACTCATCACCCTTCCAACTCACTTGCTCACTAAGATTTAAAACTATCACAGGGCATAAACGGTTGACAATCTATGTCGGTAAGGTAGAGTTCTGGCATGCCGACTAAGTCTAGATTCGTGTCAGGGATCTACCTTAACGGCTGGTGGTAATTGCTTAACGACATACTGGCGCGAAAATTCAAATTTTTAAAAACAGAATTATTAAAATAATAAAAAAGAATAGTGTGAAGCATATATTCTCTCTCTCTTCCTCAAACCGGGGCACTTTTTCAAAATATTGACATATTATGTAATCATTAGAGTAGCATCGATATAGAGAGACAGAATATAGATCAAAACATAGGCATTTAAACCTATGAAAACATTGAATTTTAAATTGAATTTAAAGCCCTCT
The DNA here is from genome assembly GCA_011057455.1 of Ganaspis sp. Gsp50. Classification (NCBI taxonomy): domain Eukaryota; kingdom Metazoa; phylum Arthropoda; class Insecta; order Hymenoptera; family Figitidae; genus Ganaspis; species Ganaspis sp. Gsp50. Next base: position 13,299 of record WNHD01010099.1, read on the forward strand.
GTTTACAAATTGAAGAGATAAATTCATTCAAATTGCTTTAATAATTTTATTCTTTTAATTTAGAATTAAGTGTCTAATTTCATTTGTACTTTTGTAGTTAAATTTTATTTTATTTTTTTAATATATCTGTCGCTTTTAACAGAATTAATGATATTAATGATCATTAATTATATTTGTTGTAAGCTTTTGTTAATTA
>WNHD01010104.1:0-29541 GCA_011057455.1 Ganaspis sp. Gsp50
TCATGAAAAATTTCAGTGAAGTTGGCTAAAACCAATGTAAAATTTTAAAATAATTAAAAATATTAACAGACTTTAACTCTACTTTTATTTTAAGGTAATGTTTGACATCTTATTTTGAAGGTATATTTGAATCACATTTAACATAATCTTGAACTCAAAATTGGATGAATCTTTTCTTAAAAACAATTAGGGGGTTAGTAAAAATAAGGATTGAGTTTCGAATCTATATTGATGGTTTAGAAAGAAAGGGTTGAGAAGAAAATTGAAAAACACGAGGGAGTCGGACTGTATTTTTTGATACACTAAATAAGGAGATTTTGCTCAAAGACTTTTGTGTATAAATAATCTGGTGACGATTAGAAGCTGACTTCTATTATCTATTCCATACGCCCAAGGATATCATACGACGTTTTCGCATTAGCATAACAACGCGGAAATACGTAGCTTACATCGTGCTAAAATGTATCTAGCATTTTATGTTCACTTAGTAGTAACACTTCTCTCATCCCTAGTTTCTTCAGTTTACAAAGTCACGTTATTTCTCCTAAAAAATCGTGCCAATGCACTTTTAATACAAAAATTCAACTTTCCATTCCGATTCAAGATTTGTTTCTTTCAAAACGGAATATCGTTTAATGGAGTCATTTATAGAAAATCTAAGCCCGTGGTATTCATTATTTTGTAATTGACAGAAATTTCCACCTGGTCAGGTCGATTTTTCAAATATAGTCACGCTTTCTTCACTGAAAAAAATTTCTGGTTAACTTAACCAGAAAAGAATGTTAAATATGCCCTTACTATATTTTTTCTGGTTAAATTAACTAAAATTCTAGTCAACTTAACTAAAATTCTAGATGACTCAACTAATATTCTGGTTGAGTTAACTAATATTCTAGTTAATTTAACCAGAAAAAATAGTAAGGGCATATTTAACATTCCTTTCTGGTTAAGTTAACCAGGCATTTTTTTCAGCGTTGTTGACATAATATCTCGAGAATGCTTTGACCGATTGCAATGAAATTTGGTAGAGTTATTACACTCATAAGAATCTAAAACTTTTATGATATAATTTTTAAAATTGAAATATATTTTAATGATAGGGTCTTTGGAAAATATCTTCTATATTAAAAAATGAATCGAATCGTATCACAGAGAAAAAAGAAGTTTCAAACCGTTTACACTTTGAAACCAAAATTAATGAAGAATAGTAAATTTTTCTGCTGAGAACAAGAATGAGACAGTTTTTGGTCTTAAAATTAACTTAACGATACGGAAAGTAATGGAAATTTGGATCTATAATGTAAACATTTTAATAAATATTTGTATACTAATTTAAGGTGCTTAATGTATCTTATTTTAAGAAATTTTGTAGTCACGATACCTACACAGAAAAAAGAAAGACTTAAACCGTTTACACAATCGGTTAATCTTGTGGCTTAAAACAAGACTAAGTCATTTTTTGGTCTTAAAATCAGTCCAAATTGACACTTATGTAAACGGTTCTAGTCAAAAATGGGCTGAAAACAATACATCTTTTTTTCAGTTATATAACTGAATTCAGTTTGTCAATTTTTCAATTAGATACAATTAAAAAAGTGAATTTTTCAATTTTTTGTAAAAATTCATATAACTTTTGAAATAATGATCTCTCTAAGTTTGAATTAGTAATTTTCAATACTAAAGAATTAAGTAAAAGTCGTCCACGAATTGAAATAGTAAATTGATATATAAGTTTCTACTAAGTTCGTAGAAAATTGCTCATTTTTAGTAGAAAACTATTAATTTTTAGAAGAAACTACTTTTAATTTTCTTAGTAAATTACCACGAATTGAAAATGTGAAAATTGCATATTTTAATTAGTAGTGCAATTGAAAAATTCAATTTCAATTCACTAATCAAACTAGTAGTTTTCTACTAATAAGTAAAATTTTACTTATACAACAGGTTATTGACGATCTATTGAAAAACAATTAATTTAGTGGAAATGTGAAATTTGACTATTTTAATTAGTAGTCATTCACTAATGAAGTTAGAATTTGTTTTAAAAAATAGTGGTTTCTTACTGAAATGAAGTAATTTTCAATTAATATAATTTGTAAAATTTTACAATTCCAATAAGTAGACGATCATTGAATAGGTTGACTAATAATGAAAATTTGAAATTTTATTTTTCAATTAGTATTAATTCACTAATCAAATTAGTAACTTTGTACTGAAAAAGTGGTTTTTTTTACTCTAAATTATTAGCTTTCTACTAAAAGTTAGAAGATTTCTACTGATAAATAATTTTTTTTTACTTATAATTACACTGTAAAATTTTACTATTTCGATAGGTTGACGACTTTTCGCCAATTTATAAGCTCTCTAAATCTGAATTAGTCATTTGCTATTATTTCAACAGCGAAAAGTCGTTTACCGATTGAAATAGTAAACATTTACTAATTTTTAGTAAAAAACTACTAATCAATTAGTAGAATATAACAATTTTTTAGTAAAAAATTACTAATGAAATTAATAGTTTTCTACTAATTGAAATAGTCAAAGTTTACATTTTTAATTAGTAAAAAACTACTAATTTCATTAGTAACTTTCTACTAAAAAATAGTTATATTCTACTAATTGATTAGTAGTTTTTTTTACTAAAAATTAGTAAATGTTTACTATTTCAATCAGTAAACGACTTTTAGCTGTTGAATTAGTAAATAATTATTAATTCAGGATTTAGAGAGTAGTGAAAACTGAGCAACTAATTCATTTAGTAAAAATCTACTGAAAAATAGTAAATTTCTACTGTATATTAGTGAAAAATTTACTAATTCTACAGTAGAATTTCAATGAGAATCAATAGAATTTTACTGATAATCAGTTGAAATTTACTAATTGAATTAGTTGCTCAGTTTTAGCTGTGAAATTAGTAGATTTCTACTGATTCAAATTTAGAAAGAGAGTAGAAAATAATCGACTGATTCGAATTTAGAGAGAACGTTTTTTAATAATAACTCTCGAAATTTGAATTAATCGAAAATCACTAATTCAATAGTGAAAAGTCAGTCAGTGATTCAATTGGTCAAGTCTAACTAATTATTCGTAAAATGTAGCTAATTTATTAGTCAAAATATAACTAATTGAATCGGTTAATTTGTACTAATTTAATTAGTTATTTATTGACTAATGAATTAGTCATATGTAACTAATAAATTGGTTATTTTTTTACTAATAATTAATTTTACTAATAATTAGTTACATTTGACTAATTGAATCAGTGACTGACTTGTTACTATTTAATTATTTACATTTGACTAATTCAGATTTAGAAAGTACTTTGTAAATCTGCGAATTAGTAATTTTCTTCTAATTCAATAGCAAAAAGTCCTTTACCGATTGAAATAGTAAACATTTACTAATTTTTAGTGAAAAACTGTTATTTATTTAGTAGAAAACTACTAATTTAATTACTCAATTTCTACTAATAGAAATAGTGAATTTTGGCTAATCCAATTCATAGATTTCTTAGTAGACACTACTAATTTAATTAATCAATTTAGAAACGGTGAATTTTTACTATTCCCATTTGTAGTAATTGACTAATTAAATTAGTAGTTTTCTTCTAAAAAATAGTATAGCTTTACAATAAAAATTAATAAATTTTTACTATTTCAATCGGTAAATTTTTTATTTCGCTATATTAGGTTAATAGAAAGTTCTCTTTAAATCTGAATTAGTAAAAAGTCGTACACTAATCTGAATTAGTAAGTTAATTTGAATTTAATTTAATTATAGTTTTCACTAATTAGTTGATTGTTTAGTGGAATTTCACCATTTGATAAAGTAGTTTTAAAATTCTCTACTAATTCAATTGGTGAAATTTCACTAAAAATTTGTCAAAACACTCATTAATTTAAATTAGTAGACGACTTTTAACAAATTCCGATTTAGAGAGATAGTTTTTGTTGGCCCGTCGTTCGCTGTATGCAGAGCCAATGAAAATCACTTATATCTCCTTTATTTCACGTATAACCCCTTATTATTATATGTTTACACAAAAATTACACAGCCCCACAAAATAAAATTATTTTTTTGTCCCACAGTCCAGATTAGTCATTTCTGAACTATTTCGAGTCGCTGAATCCGAATCCGATGTCAGAATTAAAAAGTTACTTCGCGTTTTCCTTCTAGCCTCAGAAAAGAAGAAATTTGAGTTTAAATTGTTGTAGAATTTGTAAAAACTATTTAAATAACGCAAAACTTACACTAAAGTAATCTTTGAAGTATTACCTTTAATTTAAGTCCAGAAAACTTAAGAAATATTCAGTAGTTTCCGAGATATGACTCCAAACGTCCACGCATGTAAATCGGCCAAACTGAGATTTTACCTGAAAGTAGTAGCGCTCGGCCGATTTACATGCGTGGACGTTTGGAGTCATATCTCGGAAACTACTGAATATTTCTCAAGTTTTCTGGACTTAAACTAAAGGTAATACTTCAAAGATTGCATTGACGTGTATTTTACATGTTTTATACAATTTTTGCAAATTCTACAACAATTTAAACACAAATTTGTTTTTTTAGGCTAAGAAAAAAACGCGAATGTAACTTTTGAATTTTGACCTCGAATTCGGATTCAGGGACACAAAATACGTTATAAAGAAATGACTAGTCTCGCCGGCCAAAAGATTTTTTTTTGTGGGTCTCTGTCAAACTGAGATTCTACCTGAAAATCATGGCTTTTAACGCTCGGCCGATTTACATGCGCGGACGTTTGGAGTCATATCTCGGAAACTACTGAATATTTCTCAAGTTTTCTGGACTTAAACTAAAGGTAACACTTCAAAGATTGCTTTAATGTAAGTTTTGCGTAATTTAAATAGTGTTTACAAATTCTACAACAATTTAAACTCAAATTTTTTGTTTTTTAATGCTAGATAGAAAACGCAAAGTAACTTTTGAATTCTGACCTCGCATTCAGATTCAGCGACTTGAAATACTTGTCTGTCGGACAAAAAACTTATTTTATTTTGTAGTGCTGTTTATTATTGTAAAATAAATAAAAATTGATAGCTCGGAATTTTAGAAAATTCTGCTAATTGAAATTGCAAATTTAAACTTTCTTCTAAAAATGTTTGTTTAAATTTGTTGATATCGTCTGTCGGATCTTTATAATTGTAGTAATATGTTTTAATTTTGTGTATAGAAGGTCCATAACTTTTACAATTCAATTTGTTTGTCAATTTGTACAATTTCATATCAGTTTGTTTAAATTCTATACATGAGTTATTTCTGTGTAAATGTTTGTTTCAATTGAAGCAGTTTGTGCAGAAACCGTATAAATCCATATAAAACAAAATTGTTCAGGAATCAATAAAAACTGTTTTCCTTCTAATTGTGAGAATTGTTTTTAATTTGGCTTTTTTTATTATATTCTACTAACCAATAGGTTTAAAAATTTGCTATGGTTGATTTATTTTTTAATTAATATAAAGTATAAAAAAATTAAAATAACTTTTGGACTTATGCTGTTTCTGCACGAAATGAAATGAAAAACGCAAGAAACGTAGTAAAAAAAGTTTATTATCACATTTTTACACTGTAAAAAATTCGGGGAGTTAATGACCACCGGAGTTGGGAGTTCAATTTTTAGAGTTAATTATCAACTCGAAAAGGAAGTTAAGTTAACTTAACCTCAAACTGTCAAAAATAACTTTCCATTAATTCAGTTAATTGATATATTTTAATCACACTAAATATAAAATTTGACTAAATAAATCAAATGCTATTTCTTAAACATGATTTTCAATATAAAAATGCCCCTATGACTTAAAATAGAACATCACTTTTATCAAGTTATGTCAACTCCTTTTTCTCTAACTCCCAAAGAGTGCGACTTTTATAGAATCCTCTGGGGAGTTAGTTTTTAACTCTCTTTTTTTACAGTGTACTAAATTTAAGAATAAATTGCATTGAAAATATTCTTAAATACGCGCCAAGAATATATCCTTCAAACTAGAATACAATTTTTTCAGTGTTCTGAAAGGGCTAGGTGAATATGAGTAATTCTAATAAAAGTCGACTACGGACGCAATTAGGAGGAAAATTAGGGGCTTAGATATGCGTATGGAGAATCGAATAAATATACATAATTTTCTCCATATTTTTAAAAGGATGCATATCATGCAGATAATACCTTTTTTGTAAAAAATAAGTCTTACTTTCAGAGCATTTTAGAATCAAGAGTTGAATTTTAAGACCTAAAACTGACTTATTCTTGTTTTAAGACATAAATGTTGCTGACTTTCAGTCATTTTCATTTTAAGGTGTACCTAAATGGTTTAAGACTTTGTTTTTACTGTGTTGGTAATATGGTTAAAAAACGCAAAACCCTCCTTTTTAACTTAAATCATCAGTCAAAATTTCACTGATTTGAAATCAGTGACACTCTCTAAATTTGAATCAGTAGAAATCTACTAATTGCACAGCTAAAACTGAGCAACTAATTAATTTAGTAAAAATCTACTGAAAATAGTAAAATTCTACTGTGAAAAATTTACTAATTCTACAGTAGAATTTAACTGATAATCAGTTGAAATTTACTAATTGAATTAGTTGCTCAGTTTTAGCTGTGAAATTAGTAGATTTCTCCTAACCATTGAAAAGTGACTGATTCAAATGAAGAGAATCAACATTTTTTTTTTTTCAACTGAATAGACTGGGATAAGAACCTGTTTAGCATAAGTTTGTTTATTTTCACAAAAACAAAATATAAACGACTTTTGATGCTAAAAGCCAAAAATTTCATAATAAAAAGACAAAAAATAGAGTCTTTTGACAAGATATATAAATATGCGAAAGATGTGAAAGAGCTAACAAGTCTGAAAAGAATAAACAAATGTCTTCTTTCAACCTTCTTTAAAAATTTGTAAGTAATATCCTTTTTAGCTATTGAGGTGGGTAATTTTGCACTCTTTGAAAACAACGAGAAGAATCATGCAAGATAAACACCATTTTCTGCAATGTAGTGGTTCAAACTTTTTTCGTATTATATTTTTTGAATAATGTGAGCTGACATGAATTTTGCATCACCATGTACTTGCATAAAGTTTGCATGCTTCAATCTGACTTATGGTGAGTGAAGTGTGCTAATAACACTCTCGCGTTCAATGTAAAGAAATATTTTTTAATTGAAGGCTTAGGAATTTTACATGGAATACTGATAAGTGATATAATGATTTTATAAAAATAAATGCATACAGTCAACTCTATGAATAGTACTGCTTTTCTTTTGTTCGCATTCGAGCGTCCTTCGTTTCCTTTGCACAAATCTGCGGCACTATTCGTAGTGTTGATTGTATTTGAAAGTTGGACACATTTTCAGAACTATCTAAGAATATACAAACTTCAATTAATGATAACTTAAACAATTCACTGTAAAAATCGAGTCTTATATCAAGACCATTTTGAACTGAAACCTATTACATTAATAACCGATGTGGAAAAATAGGACCAAGGTTCTAAGATCGTCTTGTCGGAAATTCCTGAGTCCAAATGTTAATCCTACTTTGATACTTTATTGCGTAAAAACATAGGCAGAAGGTCAAGATCTTGCTGCCTTATAATTTTGAAGAGATTCCCTGCAATTGTTATGGAAAATGTGGTAAAAATCATAAAACAACTTGGTGAAAAATTGATGATTATACCATTATATTGCTTTTATAGTGAACCCATATAGTTCTTAATGACAAATGTACCTCTGACCCAAATCGGTATAAATACATTGATTCAGTCAAAAACACAGTAAAAACAAAGTTTTAAACCGTTTATACCTCAAAACCAAGATGACTAAAAAAGATAGTAAATTTTTCATCTACACGGAAAGAAAAATTTGGTAAAAATTACTGTGCTGTCCCATAAAAGCGATATAAGTTCAGGAATACAGCACAGGAATTTTTACCAGAATTTTCTTTCCGTGTAAAAACAAAAATGAGACAAAAATTAAACTCTCGATGCTAAGTCAGTAAAAATTGGGCCTATAATGATTTCAGTCAATGTGCAAGACTTTTTTACAGTGAAATTTGTATCCACTCGGGTAAAAATTGATGTGTCTATGAATATTGTCATTAATTTAGCACTTTGAGAATATATTTTTCGAAAAACTGCACGGTGAGTATACACCTGGTGTGGACTGAAGTAAAATATGTGCTATCTATTAAGTTGGGTCAGAATAAGAGGGGCAATTATGGACTTGGATAAGAATGAGCATTTGGAGGTGAAATGAAAAGTGCGATGTATGGTAGCTGCTTTTGACACGCTGAAAACTCATGTCGTGAGTGTGAATGCGTCTTCACGTAGCCACGGCCACGTAGTTGGTTGCAGTGTGCGCGTCGTCTAGACAGGAGGTTGTGGTGGCCAAATGGTGGGAGAAGAGCATAGCATTCGAGACGAGGGGCAAGAGGAACAAGAGGAAAGGAGAATCATGATAGTAAGAGGTACTGACGAGGGGGAGGCAGGTTCTGCAGGAGAGTGGGGGGTATGATAACCGGCTATCATATCTCAGGGCCGTCGCTGAATCCTGTCCCGTCCCGGTTCCCGTCTTCGCCCTCCAGACCCCTTCTGCAACTGCACCCCAATTCCCCCTGCCTCGCAAGCCCCTCACCCCAAGCCGACTGCACCGAGTCGTACCAGACGTTGGAGCGTGATAATTCTTTCTTCTTCTGCCTTTTCTTATGTCTTTAGCTTTAACCCTTTATTTTTCTTCTTTTTTCAACTCTTCTTCTGATTCTTATGCTTTCTCTTCTTCTGATTTTTCGTATTTTATTTTTGAATTCTTGCGCTTTTTATTATTCGGGTTTTGTGTGTTATTTTCTTTTTTCAGTGCCATTTCTTCTTCTTATATGCTTTCTCTTATTTTGATTCTCCATTTTTTTTCTGCTTGAGATTCTTATGGTACTGGTTATACTTGTTTCTTATTTTTATATTCTTGCAGTTTTGGATTATGCCCCTCCTCTTATTTGGTACTTATCTCGAGAACCTGGCAGGAATTTTAGTGTCTTATCGAGAGAGTAGAGTGGAATTAGGGTCGGAGTTGAAAACTTTGCAGATGATTTTTTTTCTCCTGCAATATCAGCACCATTTTTCGAGTGTTTACGGGCAGCGATAGGTTGATAACGATGAGCAGTTTCACGTGAAATGCTTTCGGGAGAAAATCCCAAGTTGCGAACTCGAATCTTGAGCACGATTTATCTACTGCTGTATACGAAAATGGTACGAGACACTGCGAAATTGGAAGAGGACTTACGACTGCTGGGAATTTCGAGGGCGACTTGGAGAAATAAGGGTTATTATTCCGGCTTGTTTTCTAAGAGTAGAGCAAATTTTCCTGCAGAGGATTCTCAAATAAACATTAGTCTCTTTGGCAGAAACAACTTGTTAATAAGGGCACTTGCTTGTAAAAAGTATCCAATTAAATGCTATCTAGTATTAATAATTAACAAGAATAAATCTTTTATCTTTTCAAAACCTGCAAAATATTTTTAATAATAAGTACAAAATTATTAAAAATATTAGCAAATATAAGCAATGTTAAAAAAACAAATAAAAGTAATAAACATTTTAAACATTTTTGGAGTTTTAAAAAATTTTAATTATAAAAAATTGTTGGGAGTATTTTTAGTGAGTAAGATACACGACAAATATCTCAATTTCGAGACAATTTTTAAACACTAAGCGCCAGAAATTTTTGAAAATTTATGTGATATATAATTTGTGAAAATGTGATTATAATTTATAGTGTAGAATAAATAAGAATACAAATACATGATATGTAAAATTATATGTGACTTAAGAATAAAAATGTTTACATTTGAAAGAGTGAAACAAAGAACTTTTTTTATAGGACGAAGATTGTTTTATATAGTAGATAATTAATATTGGAAAAATTGAAAACAGCTTTCACAATTTTCGTAAATTGTGTTGACAATTCGGAATAGAAGATAATTTTAAATTGAAAGAGAAGGAATAACTTATTAAGAAGGAAAAAGATGTCTATGTTCACAAGGGACTTTTTTTTTAAAGGCGGCACTTGTCACAGAAGGGTTCCCTCGCTAATCTTCTTTCTATTGTCCAACAAAAAGTAGTTTTAACGCGTTGACAAACTGGAAATTGCAAACGGTGCACCTGCCAAGGGCCCGCTAAGGTCTGCCAGACAAGCAGGAATCAGCCAAGATTATGCGCATGGTGCAAGACGAACAGTCGACGAAAAAGTGCCTCAGTTTTGTTCTCAAATCGCGTCTAAAATTTCAAATATTTCTCAATATTTTCTAATTAAATTCCTCACTACATTTTTTATTTTTTGAAAACTTTTTTAGTAGTGCACAAATATACAATTTGACCATCAAGGAAAAATAATATAAAATGTGTATATTAATTATATCTTTTTAAAATGTAGAAATTAGCGAAAATTGACTAGATTTAGAGAAAACGTTTTCTCAGTGCAGAGACAAACTGAAACTGATCGTTTTCACATTTTGTAAGTTTATTTATAAAATGGACAATATTGTTTCAATTTTTCTTTTACGGGCTTTTTATGCAAGCAGCAATTATTGATACATTTGTGAGAAATTAATTAATTATGTTCATGTGCTAATCACGAAAGCATTGCGAATTCGTATATTGCAATTGACAAGCGTCAGTCGGGACAGGCTCAATTGTTGGCTATAGTTTTTCGTCTGTAACGGCAATAGCCACATTGGACCCAGGAGACCAATAACCGACAGTCCATTTCATGTGGCAGATTACTTCGAATGTCGTGAAAGGGAGACTGATAGGACAGGACGTGTTTGAATGCGTGTGCGAATGTGTCAACTCCCAGATAGTTGAGTCTGGTCCATCCCAGACTGGTTAGGGTTGCTGATAGAATCGACTGTCTGTGTCATCTAAGCCTTTCGCAAAAACACTTAATCACACTTTCTAGGTAGTTTTACAGAATTATAAATTATTCATTAGTATAAAATATAATCATTACAGAACTCATAAGAGTTTTAAACTTTTTAAAATTTTTTGCATTGGATCTAAAATATTCTTGAAACAAGAATAAGTTGTAAATATATCCTGAGAAATTGTATCGGTTGAAAGTAACCGAAACACTGCTGCTAATATAGCACCTGCAAACTTCTGTTGATTAAATTTAGCCGAATAACACGTTTATATATAATCATCAGTTGTTCATAAGTAACCGTTTTACTCGGTTAAATTCAACAACCAAGTCTGCATGTGCTATATTAACAGAGTCGTTTTCTCAGTGTATTTTTATTCTTCTTTCACGATTTTTTCTCTCTCAGTGTTTATGCGATAATGGTCCTATTGGGCTCCAGAAAATTCTCATGTATTCTATATAAATTTTTAATCTACGATACATTTCTTGTAAATTTAAAGAAATATACAAAAAATGAAACAGCATTACTTAATTTATCAACAGACAGGATTGAAAGGATCATGTTTATCAGTTTAAAAGTGAATAGACAAAGAATGAACATCTTCTAGAAATTGTGAATTTTGAGAGTGGATTTACGTGAATGGAAAGTATTTAAATAAGTGATTTGCTGAGAGGGTAAAGAAGCACAGAGGTGATTCCCTTGGAATGGCGTGACTCGTGAGGAGAGAACGCGTGATTTCGGAGAATGCAACACTGATTGAGGTTCGTGATGCGAGTTCCATGGGAACTGAGCTTTCTCCCTTGCAATTAGTGGTTCTCGATTAGACGGGGAAACACCTTTAGTGCATACATTTGGCGATCATATAATGCGAAAACGAGGACGACAATCAGGGTTCTAGTCACGCTTAGCCCGAATGCTGCCCGCACTACTTCAGCACTCACAACTCGTCACACATAAACAAATTCGTTTCCAGCAAATTATTAGCAGTCACTTTTCGGCCGTTCAACTTGCACCGTATACTTGTATCCAAAACAAAAAACAAGCCTCTTGTTTTTATATCAATCCATTAATGAATGATTAATGATTTTTTATCTTAATTATTGATCAAAACACAAACAACAATCTTTATTCACCATTTATCTTTAAATTGAAAAGTAACAACAATTTCTGGAAATCTTTTTGATAAATTTTTAAATTCCATCATTTTTGCTATCTCTTCCTTTCTCATTAATTCTTCACGCCTCGGTTAAAAGCATATTGTTTTATTGGATTGAAACAAAATATTCGACAAATTTCGGATGAAAATTTAAAATCGTTATTCCAAGCAATATTCGTTGAATTCTCGCAACTTCTTGATATTCAGTTCAAGTTTGTGATTCTTTCATCGAGATTTTCTGCTTGCAAAGTGTGTCGTAAATTTTCATGTCAATTCGAATTCGCATAAGTTAGTCAATTTCGACAGAAATGTACATCGGGATTTTAACTTTAAACTATTAAAAGACAGTTTTCAACATTTTATTCCCCTTGAGCCACTTAACTTCCATTTTATACAATTTTTCGATTCAGTGTACCTACTAATTTTAAACAAAAGATAAATTTTGAGGGCGCGTGGATGTGAGCAGGTTTATAATTATTAGTTATTTTAGGAGAAGCTTATTACTTTAAACATAAATATAGAATACGACCTCCATGGGATTAAAATCTTGGTGCACTAAGTAAGGTTATTAAACTATGATTATGTCATTCCACTAACACCCGTCCTCCAAAGGATTCCATGCAACTTTTCAAGCAAATATAAAACTTTTTCTTTGAAAGAAAATACATTTTAAAAATAGCATATAAGGATACAAAGTATTCTGAGAAACATAAAATTTTGAGCTGATGCAAGTTTACAGAGTAAATCTTAATTGCAAACATAAAGTTTTACTTCTTCGTAATCTTTATATCTGGTACGCGCATTTTGTAAAAAAAATATCATTTTTTATTGCAACCAGACACGCAAACAAAAGCACTTAACCTTCCTTTTATTGCAAGAAACAAACAGAGAAAAAGGGCTATGTAGTTTTCAGTTTCATTTCTATCTCAAAAATCAGAGTACTATGATACTTTTTATACATCATTGCACTTGATGTGAATGTAGTTTAAAAGTACTTTTTTTAAAATGACTATAAAAGCAGTCTACTTTTTAGCTTTAAACTCAATTTGTCGTATATTAATATCATACTTTCATGAAAGCCTTGCAAGGCTAAAATTTATTCGAAAATCTTTATTTCCCGTGTAGAAAAATTTCGTGGCGCTAGCTAGCAGCGCTAGATACATGGTAATTTTGCATACAATCTAGCGCTGCTAGCTAGCGCCACTAAATTTGAAAAAATGAAAGAACGCTATTTGCGACAAAACAGAAAATAAATGTAAAATAAAATATTAACAGAAATTGTAAATTATTGTAGCGTTTACGTTCGTGAGTCTTGAATAAAAAAGAATGAAGAAGAAGGGCACGTCTTGCGGTCTTGAAAGTTGGACGGAGAAATAATTCTCGAAACAGGAGCTCTAGTGGGAGGTGTAGTTTGGAGGCAGTGGAAGAAGAAAAAAGAAAAAAGGAAAAAAGAAGATGTCGGTGCAGTGGTTCAGTGCAGTTGACTGCAGATGCAGAGGTTGGGCACTGGTCAGCCTCTATCTTCCTTTCTTCTGATGTTGAACAGGGTGACCGACCTCGACGTCGCGTCAGACTCTGACTCTCTTGCAGGTATAATCTGTTATTTTATATCCTGGGTTACTTTCATGTCCTTTAATTTTTAAGACTCTTTAATTGTGAAATCCACTCTATCCCTATTCAGATGTTTTCAACTATTCAAAGCTTGATAAAAATTTAAATATCTTTTCGTACACAGACAAAGAAAAAACAAAATGTTTTTCAGTGCATCACCTGTTAAATTCCAAGAGGTGTTTTGGAAATCAGGCACATGTCTGTAAACATTGCACCTTGCAATTTAACAGCCTTGCATTGAAAATTAACAGAATATTTTTGCTGTGGAGCTAGTGGACCAATTTTCATGAAAGGCAATTTAGTTATAAAAACCGAAATACATTTTTTAAAAACTAAATTATCATACATATTTTGGACAGATGAAGAAATGAATCATTTTATGATGAATGAGATTCGTCTCGTCAGTCAATTATTGATGGTTACTTAATTAAAGAATAAAACGGATTACATTAATTAATTGGGAGGAAATATTAATTTGATAGTGAATTTGCGTCTCGTGAGAAATTACTTGAATAAATTTTAATGTTCTTTTCCAGATATATTGTCACAATGGAATAAGCATCAATCCTGTGATAAGATTTGCCAAGTTCAAAAGCGGATGCTATAACCCAAATAAGCAATTAAACATAAAGCTAATCAATGCTTTGTACACTGTATACATAAAAATTCTTGTCAGTATTATGAAATCATTTTAATTTAATCATTTATACTGCCTTATCTGTCTATACATAAATTGCTTTTCATCTAATTGTAATTAATATCGGATGATTAAGTTTTTTTTTTCATTCGGAGAAAAATGTTACATAAAGCAGTATATTCTTTCTGATAATGAGAAAAATTAAAATTTTTATTGATAAGCACTTTTGCATTTCAGTATATGTGATGAATCGTTTCATATGTGTTTATAATTCTCAACTGGAGGAAAAATGCAAATTTTTCAAAACATTTGTAGACAGACTGTAAATATTTGGAATGTCTGGGTTTACTTTGAATTTCTAATTTGAAATTACCGGCTTACTGGTATTAAAACTCTTTACTTTACTTACTCTTTACTTAGTATGTACAAGTGCGTACATCTATAATCACAAAATACAATTACAAATAATTTTTAGATCATTTTCATAAAAAATACAACATTTCCAAGACAAACTTCAAAACTTTTTGGAAAGCTCAATAAACTTTACCTAATCTCTTAAGTATGGAGGTTTTATATCAAAAGGAAATGTTTTTGTTAAATATCCCTGTGCTGTTAGTTATAAAAGTGTCATAATTACCCAGTTACTTAATTTTTAACGTGTTTTACATTTTTTGCCAGATTTATTTGTCTACAGTATGTTTTTCGGTGTCAAGAACTTATATCATTTTTATATATGGGACTGCACAGGAATTTCTACCAAATTTGTCTTTCCGTGTATAACAGATTCACTCTTAATGGAGTGAAAAATAGGTCACTCTGATAAAAGAGAGATGTCACTCCCAGAAATTTAGAGAGTATGAATACTTATACGGACATGTATACATTCTACACAACAGTAGGTATACATATATACTCGTGGTGACCTAGTACATACTCGTGCATTTGTACCGGAAGAAGTTTTTAATGGGAGAGAAGTGCTCTACAGAAAGTATGTTGCACGAAAGACTGGGAAAGTTAGCGTCCAATGTCTTATAGAAACTACCTGAATATTACGCACTTTAAATAAAACCCAAGCATTAAAAATCTACTTACTACAGTTTGGTGAAATTTACCTAACCTTTTATTAGGAACATTTTACATAAATATATTCAAGTAATTTCCACCTAATCAGTTCAATTAAACTCTTTAGGTATATTGCACTTAAGTAAGAATTTTACTTGCGATTTTTCTGCGTGTCTATTAATTAATAAACAAATTCTAATGAAGAAATAAGGAAATGTTGACATTTTCCCTAGTTTGTTTACGTCTTATTTTATAAAGAGGCGAAATTTGTTTGTTTCACGGCGTGGTGACATAAACTGTAAAATTCCGTTTGCTGAAAGTTGTTTATACATAATTCAAGCATTCATATGAATCGTTTATTCGACACGAAAAGTCTACGTTCTACGTCGACCCAAATAAGCGAATGCGTATTATATGTACATATATATATATATATTACCGTCTAGCTACTGTCTGGACCTAAGACGACTGAGTCATTAGTGAGCAAGTCTCCTTATACATTTTATTCTTTACAATTCACCTTCACCTCACTTCTTTTTCTGTCCTCTTTTTCCTTAAAATAAAACTTTTTCCAAGATATCAATTATTTTCGTCCTTCTCTCAGTTCTCTGAACAGGTAGATGTATTTTGCCTTTTTGTTAATAACGAAACGATTTTAAAAATTTTTATTATTTTATATAAACAAGTGAAATCCAATTCTGTTTCTTTCAATTAATTAGTTCACTTACTAAATAATTATTTCACTATAAAATTAAGAGCATTTTAGAAGAGAATAAAGAAAACAGAAATGGCATGAAAAAATACAGAAAGTGCGATATTTTTAGAAGAATTTGCATTTTCATTTCTTTGTTCTCGCAAATCTTTTTATTCCCTCTATTTCTTCTCAGAGCGATATTATTAAAGACACGTATCAGCGAGAGACAATCCTATGATAGTACTTGCCACGTATATAGATAATCATTGCACACAGTACCAACAGATAGATAAAAAGAGGATAATCAGAAAAGCCAGAGTTTTAAAATTGTCTAGACGTGTTTCTGATAAAGACAAAAGCCTTCTTGCTTTTGATGAATCAGCGATTCACATGTTTGAATCTCATATAAATGAAATTTTCTCGAAAGATAAGAAACCCCGGAACTCTTACAAAAGAATTTTTTCAGAACATGATATCTGCTCTGATAAGGCGAATGAGTTAGAAGAAATTAAACACGTTTTATATGAATTTTGAATATTCTCTGAAAAAAGATACAGAAAAAAGCAAAAACTTGAGAAAGAACCGTTAAAGACTAATATATAAATTAAGACTGATAAAATGAAGACAGACGACTTTTGAGCAAAGTCCACTTTCTTAAAATAATTCTGCGTCAGAAAAAATAATGATTATTATAATTAGATGATGATAAATATTTACTACTGGAATTAAGTATTTACAGTAACATATCTCAAGAGCATGCAAAATATTCGCATAATAGGTAAATGATGTTTTTATATATATAGAAATGATGTTTATATCATATTTAAAAAAGTACACTGAAAAAAAAATTTATTTGATTCAAATAACGATTTACTTGTCTATTATGAAATAAATATTTATTTGAACCAAGTAATTATTATTTAAGTCCAATAAACAATATGAATCAAATAAAATTTTTTTTCAGTGTAATAAATATTCTATTGAAAATAGAATGTCTATATCGAAAATAGACAGTTTATTAATTAATTTAATGAATTATTCATCAACTGGCAATTTTTAATTAAAAATGTGCTTTGGTTTGAAAATTAATTTCTCTTTTAAAGTGAGATTATTTTTTCGTTAGGGAAGTTATCTCAATGGTAGTCAAAGATGTTGGTTGAAAGTTGTTCGCAAAGAAGACAGAGGCGGTGGTTGTTTGATCTCATCTCATGCTCAGCAAGTACTCGCGTTCCACATTTCCCAGTCTACATAAAAAATACAACATGAGAGAGCCGACGGCGTCATCCGACCGAGATACAACTCAGTTCGTTGCAGTCATTGCTGACATTGTCCCCAAGGCTCATTAATACCATGTCAACTTGAATGGGTATTAAATAAAGGGAGTAATGAAGTTTCATTTTTTTCAATTTATAAAAGGAGGTTACAAAAGTTATTAAACTCTCGCATTCATTTTAAAAATCAGATGAAACAAAGCAAATTAAAAAGTTTTATAAAATCTATCTAGCTTTTTTTGACAAAGTGTTTCCAGAAAATATTTTTTATAAAACATTTCTCTTAAATCTTTTGATAAACATACGCGGAAATTTTTCAACAGATTTATTATCAAAAGGATATTTCAAAATAAAATTTCTTTTATTTTGATAAATTAATATTATGATAAATAATTTAAAAATTATTTATTTTTTATTATTTTTGAAAGAAATTGTAAAATTGTCTACAAGTTTTAAAATGGAATGAAGATAATGTCGGTGGAAAATTCAATTAACCTATTATTTCTTTTGCAGAAAAAAATTATTGTTTTGAATCTATATTCTTCGTTTGTGTCGTACAATTATGTATCAATCAAGGGGTTAAATGAACGTCAATTTTAAACCAATATTTCAGCAAATCTTTTTTTTGACGTTTGTGATAGTTTTAAAGTAATGTAATTAATTAATCAAATTGATAATGAAAATTAATGTATTGGAGCAATAAATTTTGTGTATTTATAAATCACTCACTTATATTTTCAATGATTCAATTCAATAATTTGTTTTCAAACTTACAATTGCACAATTTTATCAATTCTGCAAGTCAAAAAAATTCTTTTACAAAATTACAACATATTTTTTTCCTTATGAAATTAAAGCTTTGATTATTTTGCGTTTTAAACAAAATCTTTGATAGTCTAGTATTTTGAAAATTGTAATTATATTAAATTTGTTTTATAAATCTGAAATTTTTTGAAAAATTTACAATTTATGTTCATGAAAAATTTGCTTTATATGTATATTGCAATCAAAGTTGCGATTGATAAATATTGAAATCACTTGAATATTGAAATCTAAAAGTTTGTAAAAAAACTGCCTAAAGATATACCTAATGGATTTTTTTTAGAAAAACACAATTTAAATGAATTATTTAAATAAAAATGGATTTGTGTTTAAACATATAATGAATATAACAGTTTGCTGTGAAGAATATTATTTATCGAAATGCATATGTGATCAAGTTTTTTGCAACTTGGCTCTCTTTATCTGTATCTCACTTTTTTTCTCATTATTTTTTCAGTACTTAAAAGCCATATGAGCGCAATTGAGCCAGGTCAGCTAAACTTGAATACCTTTGCTTCACAGTTTACACGGTCGACTGAACACTAACAAACCAACTCAGCAAGGCCCTTACTTTCCAGGGGACGTCCAGTCGACTCTCTAGACTCTTTTTTTCAATGAATTGCATAATCGTCTAGACTAGACGATCTCTTTAATGTTCTTATCGTGACGTCAAGGTTGATTCATCGACGAAAGCCTCTCAGTCATTCTGGAATTAATTATTACCGTCTGAGACCAAAGTACAAAACTTTCCATGCAATTTTTTTAATGCATTCATGTCGTGCATATTTGCTGACTTGAAATTTTCACTTCAATATAATAAAAATTATAATACCATTAGGTACTATATAATACCAAGAACATTTTAATATAAAATTGCAATTTATTGCTTTGAAACAATTGAATCATTAAAATAAGTTTTAAATTATATGAGAAAGCTAAAAGTAAAAATAGGTTATTGTACATAAAACTTTTTATACTTTTATAGAGTTAAAAATTTAGTTATTGATTTACGGCGCAATTTCATAAAACGATAATAAATTTCTAACTGTCCCGTTCTCTAGAACCAAAAATAACGTTTTGTTTAAATGTGGTAATTTTATATTTCAGAAACAACTGCTGTTATGAATAATTTCTTTTCTTTTTTACCAAATGTGGTAACTTTTTCTCTTCTGAAGAAGACCAACTGTCGAACAAGTTTTTTGACCAAATATGGTCACTTTCGGGGATATTTTAATAACTTGGTGGAAGGTTGGTTTTTAGTTTCTTGTAGTTTTCATGACGGTATGATTAATTGAATTGGAGGAGAGAAGAGACAAGTTGAACCTTGGAAAAGCTGTAACCGTCTCAAGATGAATTATTGGACGATTCTTAGCCCTATAAACATAAAAGGCTGCAGTTACGCGGACGAGGTCGAGGTTAAGATCGTTGCAACATTTCGGGTCTTGACCTCGTCAGGGACTAGGTCGAGGTTGTTGGGTTCGATCTATAAAAGCGGCCAGTTGTAAGTATGTATGTATACATTGTGCCCTCAACAGGTCCACTGGGCCCGCCCCTATGTCCTCATTTTTTTAATCCTCCTCGTTCTTCCGGTTTCGAATTTCCGGATCTTAATTCAACGCATTATTATTATTTCAAGGGCGAACGTGAGGAAGTGATATTTATTTGATATGACATGTGCGACAAAAAATATAATGGAAAATGTATGTATATAAACACCTTTTTTTAACCTCATTATTCCGATTTTTTCCTTTCTGCAGGGTAACGAAAAGCTTGTCTTTTTTCAACGTCGCGACACATCGTGTTTAGCGTAATTTGCAAATAAATTGTAATTTTTTCAATTTAGGCTGATTTCTTTATAAAGTGTTGGTTGCTTATAAAGTGGACTTGGCAATCACAGGTCATAATACATTGTACAATCATCATTGATGGACAAATACTAGACGCGTGTGCGTCTCGTAAGTCGTACGTGTTTTGCACACCAAATATTTTAAATGCCTCACACACTCTCTCAATTTGAAATAGTGACGCTTTTTAAAAATCTAGCAAGAAAAAGAAAAAAACTACAAAAAACAGAAAACAAAATTTCTTTTTATATAAAAGGGGTAATAAGCAATCTATTCAACTTTTGAGCGCAAAGTTAATAAATATTCCAATGATAAAGAAACCCGATGATACTCGACTGTGAGACTTGAAAACTTGAAAACCGACAGCAAGTAAACCGCAGACGTTGAATATGGTTTTCGTTGACCGCATCCGCATTCTCCCAAAGACATTCTGTATGGCATTGTGAGGTTTTAAATAAAGTTTTAAAGCACAAGAATTCTAAGCTAAATGAATGACTAAATTTGTCTTTATATTCTCTATATAACTGAATTAGTGAAATAGGTTTACAACTTTCAAAACAGATTTTTCAGTCAGTAGTGCATTTTAACACAGTTTACTTGAAAGTATCAAATTGATATCAAAAATATCGAATGATGAAGATTTTGTGATCAATCTGATACTTATGGGGATCAATTTGATACTTCCAAGAAAACTGTAAACATGAACTTTGCAGATACGGTTCTTCAAAAGAGTCTAATTCAAAATGCACATAAACATTTGTTCAAACAAACGGCAAAAAACGTATAATTCCAAATTTAATGTTTATCTTAAAAAATTGTTTCGTGAATGAAAAAAGGGAAACTTTACGAATTATAATATTTGAGTATAGAGATATTCGAAATGAGAAAACAGGTTTGGAAAAATGATATTTCCTGCTGTCTGGGAATGGTTGCAATATAACCGGAAGTTGATGAGCTGTACTCAGGAAGTTGGGAATAATATTTGCTCATATTCACGAGGCTAGGTGGAGGTGCATTTTGGCGGAAATGACGCTACTGTATCGCTAACTCGTCTGTCCGAGTTCCGGAGCGCTTTGCCTTCCCCTACTACAAGTTGGTTTAGTTCTATCGACTTTCACGAATTTTTCATGTAGCATGAAACATGCAAGGACTCGTTCTGCGTTTACGAGGGTCGATTCGCCCGAATAACCTAATTCCTCACAGGCTACAACCCCTCAATTCACCTCATTCACCGTCTGACTCTTTCGCAATTCCACAAATTTATAACCACTTTGTCCACAAAAAGCAATATAATATCCACAATAAGAAATACTTGACGAGAAATGAAGATTACAATATTCCCTATTATGATTCTCAATCAACAATTTATGCATCAAGGATTTGCATCAAGGATTTGCATCAACAATAATGCATCTTTACAGTCTCCTGTAAAGATTGACATAATGTGTAATACAAATAAAATTACTGCGAAAGGTATGAGAAGCTTCTAAATTTTGTAAGTGAAATAAAATTATAGATCATGTATACGCTTAAGAATGTAAAGACATTATTCTCAGTCTAGACGATGAGTCAATAATCGTCTTTCTTATCGAAAAGACAGAAGCTTAATGCATTTTAATTAAAGTTTTAATGAAATGTTTAAAGACTAAATTAGTTCTACATGAGGTAATTCAGGTTAATCTTTGATCAGTCTGGAACTGTGAGATCGATGATTAAAGTTGCGACCTCGTTTCTTTTGTAATAAGGAGCTTTAAACAAATCGTGCCATAGACAGATTAAACACATAAACAGCACAAGATAAAACTTGTAGAAGAATACGTGAGATTTTCATGAGCTTATCCTTGAGCACGTGCGATATACAAGAAAACGTATATATGCATTTAAGTTTCGTGCTTAAATTGCCAGAAGCTTATCCAAATCACGAATACTCGTATTGTGTTTACGTACTATTAACCTTTAAAAAATCTTTTCTCTAGTGAGGACACGTTCTATCATTCCAATGATTACATAAATTGCGTTCTAAAATAAGCACCAGAGATAAAGAGAAACATGCTCACATTGTCTCTAAAAATAATGTATCTATCTTTTATTTGACCAGACTTGAAAAGATAGCAAGCAAACAAGAAAATATGTGCAGAAAAAATATACGTGTTTAATTGTAATTTTTAACAATTATCAAAGACGCTCAGATAATTTCTAGAAAAATATGCGCACAATAAAATAATGTTTAATTAATTTTCAACTTTAAAGATGAATTTTAAATAATGATGAATTATTAGAGATAATTCTTGTTCAATTATTCATTTTGAGTTGCTTTATAATATTCAACACAAAGAGAAATAATTTTAAAAACATTTTAAAACGAAAGAGAGAAATAATTCAAGTTAAGAGGGAGCAATGTAAGACGTATTGAATTAATTAATTTCGCTTTGTATGAATCTATTGTTAAAATATTTTTTATGTGAATGCACTCTTAATTTGAATCAGAAAAAATGCCATACTTATTTGAAATCATACACCTCTGGCTGTTCAATCAGTGAGATTTCAGATCAGTTAATTTTTGAATTATATAAATTAAGAGAGTGAATGATATTTAAATATAAAAATATAAATAGGTACATAATTCAGTCAGCCACTATACATATCAAATATTTGTAATTTCAAGTCTACTGGACACTAATTGA
Source organism: Ganaspis sp. Gsp50 (assembly GCA_011057455.1). Taxonomy (NCBI): domain Eukaryota; kingdom Metazoa; phylum Arthropoda; class Insecta; order Hymenoptera; family Figitidae; genus Ganaspis; species Ganaspis sp. Gsp50. Next base: position 22,707 of record WNHD01010104.1, read on the forward strand.
ACACATTTTTAAGGGTTCGTTCAGATAAAGAATCGGGGTGTTAATTTATAGTAGGGCTTCAAATTATAGGATGTCGTTCCCAATTCGTTCCACTATTAATTTGTATTTGTATACGTTTCCAATTTTTCTTTTGTATTAAATAAAATATTCCTATTCTAAATAGTACCAAGTTCTTGAAAAAAGACACAAAGAGAATAAAAATAATAGAATATAATCCAAATGCACAACACTTTTTCATTATATTAAAATTTTTTATTTTCTGTGTAACAATATTGTAGGTAGAGAGGTTGTTTTTAAGGGTAGAAGATTATAATTAAAAATAAAGGTTAAAAAAACTAATTAAAGATGAAAAACGAATATTTAAATGAAATCCAAAAATAAATATGTAAATATTTGATAACGTGAAGAATCTAATTTTTTCAATATGAGTTTATCATGACAGTTTAAAAGTTTATCAAACTATTTCCATTTGACGCACAATTTCTTGGATTCTCTCTTTCTTTCGATGTATTTTTCTCTTTCTCTCTCTCTCTCTCTCTTTCTGGTTCTCGTTTGGCAGCAATATGCAAAACAACCTCGTCAATCTCAACGTCTCGACCGCACATCTACTGAATTTCTTGGATACATCCGCATGTATGTATTCGTATATATTTATATTTTTAAAAGAGAGAAGGTGTGCTTAAGTGCAGACATTTTATGCGACCTCAATGTCAACGATAAACCTTAGTGTAGGGTTTATCGATAAAAAATAAGGTCGAAGCATGATTTTGCACTCAGGGGAAGGTTCAACTTTGTGGGATATGTTTCCTTCATCCTGATTATAAGTAAAGAGACGTTAGAAGCTATCGAAAAAGTTTTAACACCTTTTTATGGGCACTTTATACTTTTTGTGTCTCTGATAATTTTTTAGTGCAAAATTGAATAATATTTTTAATTTCTTCATTAAAAGATATACTATTAAATGTCAAATAAGCTCAAAAATAGTTATTAATATTACATTTATTGAAAAAAAGAAGAATGAATTGTTTATCAAGTTTAAATTGATATAAAAAATGTAGCTATTTTGAGATAGCTGCTAAAACTGTCCTATCTCAATTTTGTCGGCTAATCTTATTTGCAACTTTCATTGCTTTGTATTTTGAAAAAAAAAAATTAATTAACGGATTTTTTAAGTAAAATACACTGCGCACATATTTCCTCTATGTTTTATGCACAATATTATAATACAATTAAAAATTCTTAAAAAAAACTGAGCAATAAAAGATATGCAAATCAAGTTAGAAAAAAATTGAGATAGTTTGGTTTTAGCTGCAAAATAGTACATTTTTAATTCATGAAGGTATCGAAATGATCAAGGATACGTAAAAAGAAACGTTCATAAAAGATTAAAACGTTTTCTGACATTTCATTTAATTTTTTGCTAAATACTCTCTATTTGAAGCAAAGAAATTCAATTATAATTGGTACAAAAAAAGATATAAAAATAAAATCAAATTACAACGCATACACTACAAAAACATGGTGTCTTATTTTGAACGAAAACGTCTTAAATTAAGACATATTTGGTGACTAAGGCACAAAAAATGTCTTAATTTAAAACACTAAGACACCATTCTTTGCAGTGTAAGTCAGATAAAATTAACAAAAAAGTAAAATACAACATTCATGTAGATGGAATTTTCTTATAATATTTAAAAAAAAGTTTTATTCTCGATAAATTTTTAATTTTGCTTTATGAAAAAAATTGGTTAGAACTCGTATAAGAGCAAAAGTATCATTTGCTGAAAAACTGCGAGACCTAAATGAGGCTCAGAGAGTTGCTCATTATTTAGGAACGTTTTCTTCTTTATCAAAGAGGGTTGCTGAGTTTTTCGTGTAGACATAAAAAATGTTTGATCATTTAACCTTTGAATACATGACGTGCTTACTGTCCGTGCTCATTATATGCTTTAATTCCCCTCGGGACAGTTGCTGACATTGCGAAGGGGTGTATGTAGTTTGAGAAGGAGAAATCAAGGGCAGAATGAGAAAACGGGAGGATGGTAAAATCGAAAGGGAAATCGAGCTTAAGACGATAGCTTTTCCTAGCCAATCCCTGAACTGGATTTCACGGTGGTTTACTCACAAAATGATCCTAAATCTTCACAAGATTCCCCAAAGAAAATTCAGAAAAAAGTCCCAGTTTAAGAAAAAACTTTTTTATTACATATATTTAAAAGAATAGCTCAACAGTTTGGGACGTGACTCGAATTTTTATTTAAAAATTATAACTCGCTTTCAATATAATGATTTTATTCACTGATAAGGAAAAAAGGTATCTTTTTTATATTCTATCTCTAAAGAAATATTACTTTTTTGCCTTGATTAAAGATTAACAGAAACAATCTCAGAACTTTGCTCTCAACTCAAGTTGAATTTCTTTAGGTTTCTTTTCTTTTTGTAAAAGTGATCTTTTTTCTCAAGTGGCTATGGCGAATTGAAAAAATCTTGAAGATTTTTGGCAAATAATTAATTGCGAGTAAGAAATTTCGAAATATACAACCTGGAATTGATTCCGTTAGGATTGCTTCTTTCTGAAGAATCAATTATACATATTATAAATAATTTCACAGCCTAATTGCATTCATAGAATATATGAGTAAGAAGAAAAAAGAATTGCGAGTTCCCTTAAAGCACTATAAAAGCGTATGTCAATTAAAAATTATCAATTTCGATCAAGAGAATGATCAAGAGAAAGTTTAATTAAATGATTAGACAAACAATCAAATTATTGTAAGAAAAAAGCAAATAAAAGCGAGACGTTTAAATTTTCCATGTTAAGAATATCTTTCTATCTCAAATTTTGAAAAGATCAATGGAATTTTACTCGAGTGATTGCATAGAATCAGTATTAGTTTATATAAGAATGATTCTACGCAGTCAACATATATAAAATAAACTTTTCTAATCAGAATTAATGAGCAAAATCACTAATTAGAATTATTGACTAACTTCTTGCTACAAATTAATGAAATCTGACAAATCGCGAATTACTTAAATTTGAAATTTGACTAATTGACAATTAATTTTTCATTATTTCATAGAGAGAACTCAGTCACTGTGATTCGTATAAGTAACTTTAATAATATAAAATATGAATTGAGATTTAGAATGAAAAGAATTTGAAGAAATATGTAATTAAAATCCGTAGTTAAATGAGCGGGTTTATTAGATAAAGCTATAAAGTTTAGTTCCAAGTGGAAATTACGTCTCCTGAATAGAAAAGAAGATTACATCCCCTTTCGTCTGATGCATCAGCTTTAAGGGCGACCCAGACAGCGCCGCCCGAAAAAACTCGTTCTCCACCCTATAGCACCCGCGAACCCCATCCCTTGACCCTTTTCACGTACGTGTGGTCTGGGATAATATATAACACACGTGTACAACGTGCAGGGTTGAATTCGAAATATGAGTGGAGAGCTTCGGGCAGTTTTATTTAAACCATGACGGTAACTCGTCCGCGATAATGTACAAGGTGGGGCTGCATCCGAAATTTTCCTAAGAGTTGAAAGTCAACTTCAACATCTCAAATTTATTTTATAATCATAAGCAGCAGGTTATTCGCCCTTTTTATTACAGCAACAATTAATAAATAAACCATTGAAAATAAATACTCCTATCTTATGGCAAAATCGAATTGGAAAATATAGTAAAATTTGCCAAACATCTGCAGCTAAAACATGTACTAAAAATTGTGTGAATTAAGAAATAAGTTTTATGCTAAACGTAAAATTGTTTGTATGCGTTTGGCATTTAAATCTAATTTGTAGTTAAAGATTCATTGAGAATAGAAACGATGAAGCCAACGATACTGTCAACAAATCACACAAATTCGTTGAACATATTTTAAGTCAACTCACAGAAATACTCGCTTCTAAAAAGCAAAACTCTAAAAAATAAAGAAGCGTGCATTCTTTGGCAAAAGTGCCAAAAATTCGACCAATTTCGCGTGTCCACCGTGGAGATAAAAATAGTAACACTGGAAGAAATATTCGTAAGCCCTGCAGCATAAATAGTACGAAAATTATGCTCCCTTATGTTATGACGTCACATTGAGCTTTATTGCGTGGGCGGCAGAATAACGTATCTATCTTCATAGGCGTAAAATAAATATTATGCCCCTTAATCTGCACTTAAATTTTGTCACAATATTAATTGGAAATCAAACGATTTTCAAAAGACACCTAGATGCCTAACGATTGCAATTCGCATGACAATAAAGAATGAAATAACTCTCAACTAAGAAAGCGACAGAGAACAAAATTATAATTATGAAAAAAATGATTAGAAAGCAAACCTCTAGGTTCGATGCTAACATAAAAGTAGAAATTGATAGTAGAATTTTTAGCGTTGGTTTTTCTTTTAACTTTTGTGGTTTACCGCTTGTTTTTTCAAATGGTGAACCAGGGGTGGGTAGCGTCGGCTGACTCCCTTCGGATTTGGCAACCACGCCAATGCACCGCACTTGGACGTCGTCCAAACGTAATAAATTTCAAATCAGGTCATTGCTTCTCTTTGCACTTAATGTGATACACTGTCGCGAAACGTGTCCGATGCACCCTGGGCGTGAAAGCGATCGAAATGGAAATTTCATAGGAAACTTTAAACTATACTCTCTTAAAATGAATCAGCGAAACTTCGCTGATTCGTTTTAAGAGAGTAAGAATCCTGAGAAAAACATCTTCTTACTCCAGATAAGCTCAACAAACATTTCAATACACCCAGTTTTAGTACAATGAATTTATCTCGAAAATAGAAAAGGGAAATGTCTCGCAAAATCTGCTAAATGAACTTTTAGTGTACGAATTTATATATTTATAAAGAAACATAACTTGTATGTCAATTGTGTATAATTATATCTATATCGGTTCTTCTATAATTAAAGGATGAACGAATGTTCAAAATTAGTCTGTACAATTTCTGAAAAAACTTTCAATTCACGAAAAATTAGTTACACATAGTTCAATTAAAATTTCTGAACATGCAACTGCAACTAATTTTTATATAACGGATCAAAAGTATAAATACATGTTTTAAAATATTCTTACCAACTTATGAGGAGGAAAAGGAACTTACCTGAAACAAAAATGGAATTAAAAATTAGTATCTTAAAATGCATTAAGCGTACAAAATTATAACTAAGTTATTTATTAAATAACAGGTCACAACAAGAGTGATTGAAAGTATTATTATGAAAGATCTTTAATTAAGTGATAGTCAATTAAATTAATTACTTTTATAATTAAATTAGTAACCAGCGTAATCAATTCACTAACTATCAATGAAACAACAATTTAAACGATTGAGAATTGCATCAGTAAAATTAACTTACAAAGCAACAGTTGTTTCGTAAATGTTTTCTACAATCATAATAATTATGTTAATTTATAAAAAATTGTTTCAATTGTTTCAGTCAACCTCGTTGATTTTCAGATCATATCATATTTCTATTTACATTGTGGAAAGCATAGGGAGTCTAATTTTTTTTCAAGATAGTATATTAATTTCAAATACACCTTAAAATAAGATATTCATTTTACTGCGAGTACTCTTATCATAATGAATCGCTAAGGGGTAATGTAAATAAGAAATATCTAAAGATTTGCCAAGTAAAATCCAAGTAAAAATTTATTTTCGCGAGTCGCCATTGAGTCGGGGCGGATGGCAATGAGGAATTCTTGCTTCTTGGTTCTGTTCGTTTTCTTCTTGTAGAGCAATGGACGCGACTTGGAATCAAGCGAGTGTTATTAATCGAGGGCAGAGTATAGCAGAGTGGAATGCATTTTATATTTCATCGCATCGAAGAATAATAATCAACTAAGTGGAAATTAACAAAACCACTGGTACGTTAAACCTTAGCGTTTATTTTAAATGCAAAATTTTTTGAGTTCATCTCGAGAACACAATGCTTCCTTATAGAAGTCCTTTCCATCATTTCTGTGGACAAACTTCTTCCGAAACCAATGATTCTTACAGTTCTTAAATGTTCAAAAAGGATTAACTTCAGATTAAATCATAATAAAATGTTTGAGAAAAGCTAAAAAGATACATTTCTGAGGCATCAATAAGTCACTGCAAAAATATTGAAGTTTAGAAAACAACTCAAAACCAAATTCTTTCAAAAAATCGTGTAAATAAAAAATGATTTTTAATAAAATATGCCACAAAGTATATTTTTATAGACTCACCCATTAGAATTTTTTTGCAAAAAACCAATTTTCACGTTTTTGTAAATTTGACTGTGTTCCTAAATTTTTTTTTGAATTATTTTTTTCCTAATTGATTTCCCAAAAAAATGCACCCCAAATTGAGACACTTGCCGGAATCAATTAGCATTTTCAAAAAATTTTAGGAACATAAATTTGAACTATCAAAAAATTTCTTTTTCACATTTTTGCAAATTTGCCAATGCTCCTGAAATTTTTTTGGAATTGTTTTTTTTTATTTGATTCCCCAGAAAAAACCACCCCAATTTGAGTATTATAACGTTTTTCACACTTGCCTGGATCAATTAGCACTTTGAAAAATTATGTAGGTGTCAATTTGCATATTTCAAAAAAAGTCATGTTTCATGTTTTTGCAAATTAGGCGGTGTTCCTGAATCTTTTCTATAAGTATTGTTTTTTTAATCGATTTCCTAGACAAATGCACCCCAGTTTGAATATAATAACGTATTTGATAAGAATGTCATGTTTTAGATATAGGGTAAGTCCGGGGGAGATGGCCATAGTTTTTTTAAACGATTGTAAAAACTAAACAAAAGCGACTGTTGTCTAAACTTTTATTGGTAATTAAA
>WNHD01010111.1:0-11073 GCA_011057455.1 Ganaspis sp. Gsp50
AATGATACTAATGACATTTAGACAATAAACATTCATATCACAGTGTTTCGTGAGGATCAAATTGATCCAGAAGAGCGAATCAAAATGTTGATTTGCAACGTTTTGATTCGCTTTTCTGGATCAATTTGATCCTCACGGAACACTGTGACATCATAAAAATTATATTATTTTTACATAAAATACTTTTCAAAAATCTTCATAAACTTTAGAAAGAATTTTTTTTTTTACTTTTCTGTTTTCGTGAACAAGTACAACTTGAAGAAAAAGAACATCAAATTCGATCAAAGAAGAAAATAATCGAATTTCTTTCTAAGAAAATAAAGCGCAAGGAAAGTGGTAAAATAGAGCATAATTTTATGTAGTAAAATTGAAGTGCACGTAAAGGGAGGTAAATGTATGAAACACGTGGTTTCAATAGAAATAATGCGCGCTTTTTAGCGTCAACAAAATTTACAGTGCATTAAGCACTCTATTTACAGTCTGCTAGTATCAAAACAAATAGCACCATTAGTTGTTCGAACGAGCCATGAAATATGGACCTGCATAAAAACGAATATTCGCTAAACTACCGACACGGAAAATCTTTCCGAGTTAAATTTTGTACTCACGGCTCGTGTTATCATTTCCCGTCTCAAGGCAGACGTTGTCGATGCTTTTCTCCTTGAATTCGTGCATCTCGTTAATTCGAGTCGCGTACCAGCTTGAAGATAATTGCTTTTGCAGATGACAGAGGAGAAAATTACCCGCATTACGACAAGAATGAGGTTAGGTGTAAATCGCCAAGTAAAGACGAACATTGCCAAAAAGGGCCGTATTTTCCAAATTTTGTACTTCATGTATTAAAGAAGGAAAAAAAATTAAATTATTTGGAAAAATTAGATTTTTGAATCTAATTTTAGAAAAGTATCAGTTTAGAAAAATAGCATTCTGGAAAAATTGATTCAAGAAATTAGTAAAAGTAACAAACTACACGTTTTGAATGTATTTTGAATACTTTGAAAATTATGTTATATGCGTTATATATTAGTTTGCATTTATTGTAAAAAAAAGCTTTGGATGTTTAGTGAAATTTATTTTAAGAATGAAAAAACAAGTAAAACGGTTACATAAAGAAGTATTACATTTTGTGAGCCTTTGTTTTACAAAAGACTATTCAATTTCTTTCTTTAATCCTACTTTCAGAACATTTTATTACATCATTATCTATTCAGCTCTTATCCTTTGTTCATCACATTTTTAGAGTTACAATACTTCTTACGTAAATTATAAATTACATGTCCATTCTTTCCATTTGAATTTTGCATATTCAACATTAAACAAATTTCATTTTCAAGCAAATAAAGAATTTGGATAAATCAATAGAGTAAGAATTTCAAGTCAAGGAAATATAAATAAAGGATTCATAAACCGATAATATATATAAATAGCGAATAATATATATAAATAGCGAATCTATAAACAGAGTAGGTACCTTTATATAAACTGAGAATATATAAACAGAGTATATATAAACAGAGAATATGTAAACAGAGAATATATAAACAGAGAATATAAAAAACTGAGAATATATAAACAGAGAATATAAAAAACTGAGAATATATAAACAGAGAATATACTATAAACAGAGAATATAAAAAACTGAGAATATATAAACAGAGAATTTGCAAAGAAAAAAGAATTTAAAACATAGACAGCTTCAATAATTGACTAATTTTTTCATCGAGAATCAAATATCAAATGAAGAACAATTTTCCAGTTCAAAATTCCACGAAAGGTTTTTCAAAAAGCATTTGTGTTGAAAGTTTAGAATTAGATTTTTCCTTCGTGCGTAAAATGTTTCATAATTGCGTATTTTACCATTTTTTTGCTGATTAAAAGCTTCGTAACTTTATTAACAGTTTTGTTACTTTGAAATAATTTCTTAAATTTAAACCCGTTTTAAACCTCATGAAATATTTGAAGTTATATTTTCTTTTCGAACAAAGAAACTTGACGAGCGTTATCACAATAATGAATATGAAATGTAGCAGCACATTCTGTTCAAAATCCAGTAAATTTGTAGCTTTGGAAGTCAAACAGAAGTTGAAAACTACACGAAAGACAAAATATTATTCAATGTTCTATATGCACTCAGAGATAGAATAAAGCTCTACAAATAAAAGTGGATTTTTTGTTTCGCGGATTTTAATTAAAAATACTGAACGAAAATAGTACGTTTTGGAAATTATATATTTTTAGTTTCTCATCAATAATGAGAAAGTGTTTTAAAACTAAACGTTTTTAAAATTACACACTGTTTAGATTATACACGCTTTTAATAAAATTATAATGTTTTTTTAAACGTTTTTGTATCGTTTTTGTAACGTTTTTGTAACGTTTTTGTAACGTTTTTGTAACGTTTTTGTAACGTTTTTTATTTTTATGAACGTTTTGAAAATTATGAAATTTACATAAATGATGAACGTTTTTAAATTTAATTGCGGCCTTTGAACGGGATCCAAAACCTAAAATACTTTTAGCTGAAAAGTTTGTTTTTTCAACATTGAAATCAAGGAAAAGTTTAGTAAGGGAATTATAATAAAATTCAAATTTAAACTCAAGGTGATAGGGATTCATTATTAATTCTAAGTGTAGTGTGATTTTGGCGTTGATGTCGCCTTAAAATTAAGGGTGAAAATTTAATCGCCAAGTTTGGCGGAACGACACTCGAAGGGTTTATATTATATTACCAAAACTTTGCTCTTCTATTTTATTTCGCTTCTTTTGAAAATCCCCTATGTTGGTGGTATTTTTATCGCAGTACATTTAACTACACTGTCTCTTGAATTAGTTAAAGTTATCGGAAAAATTCTACGATAAAACCAGCCAAAGTTAAATACACCTTCGGGCGAAAAAAATTCTCACAAACAACTCAAAATATTGCTTTAAATTTTCATTAAAATTAAACGTAATTTACGTTTATATTCCAAGTTATATATTACGTTTATATTCTCAGTTTAATCGCTCGAAAAGTTATTACTTTTTTAAAATCATAAAATGATCTTTCAATTACTTCCTTTCATCACAAGTATGACTGAAGAAAATTATTTTCAAAACAAGAAATACGATTATATTAAAGGATGATAATTGAATGAAAAATTAATGAATAAATAAATAAATAATAAATAAAAAATAAACAAATAATAAATAAAAAATAAAAAAGAATAAATAAAAAATAAAAAATAAAAAAGAATAAATAAAAAATAAAAAAGAATAAATAAAAAATAAAAAATAAATTAAAAAAAAATAATGAGTAAAAAATATAAAGAAATAAAAAATGAATAAAATACTTGGAATAATGAAAAAGGTGAAAGCGATGAAAAATGGTCTTGAGTGGAAATAAAATTGAAGGTTTAAAAAATTCATTAGGAGGATTTCAATTTAGTATGAGCTGTAGTTTTAATGTTTGAGGAAGTTCTTGCTTTAGGGGTAGTGTACTATAATCTGACATTAAGAAATTGTTGGAACAATTTAATTTAATTCATCACAGTCCTTTCTTCATTTGGAGTGTTAATTAATAACCGTCCTTTTTTAGCACCATTCCTGAGTGAGGCGCGTCATAAAGTGAGAAGAGGAAACACGACTCACAAGAGGGTTAAGATAATTAAGACAACTTATATAGAAGCATGATTTCCGCTTCACGTTCACCCTTCCAGTTCTACCTCTTGCTTCAACGAGTCTCAAGTGGCAGATAAAATCACGGCGAAGATGAGCGAAATACTCGTAAAAATTCTCTCACTATCTATCGACCACTTGCGCCAAAGTGTATTTGCCTACAAAAAGTTTGCAAAAAGAAATAGCACTCAAATTACAATCCTGACATTTTTTTTAAACAGTCTTACATCTTACATGTAATGGACAATAATAATTCGCTGATTTTGCTTCCTCATAGGGAAGCATTGTTTAATCTGCAAGTGTACAAAGTGTAGAAATGTGCAATTAGAAAATTATACAATTAGACAGAAATGCTATTAACCAAATTCATAATTAGCCAATCATACAATATGGAAAATATACAAATATAGACAAATATAAGATTATTTATTTATTTTTATTGATTTGCAAATATTTAATATAATAATTTTCAATTATTTAAACGTACAATTCTTAACTATGGAATTATACAAACATACAAATGTCCTGCAAATATGGATCATTTTTCTTTTGCAATGTTTTAAGAATCAAAATTTATACGATAAATAAGTGAAGGTTTAACTGCTTTCAATGCTAGAGGTCTGACTGCAAACTGACTTTTACTACTTAAGAAATCATGCAAACGATTTTTCTGATGTCCTTGGTAGTTTTTTCATCGCTTTAAAAGTAAAAATAATAATCTATCTGGTAATGAAGAAAAATGTTGACTTTTTGTTGACTTTAAATTTTCGTCTGACTTTGCACGGACTTACACTACTTAACTGTATTTGTACATAATCGATCTATACTTACTCTAGTTCTAAAAAAGTTCTCTAGTTCTAATTCTAAAACAATGGTTTTATTTGTCGCATGATTTTGCAAGTAGGAATGAATTAAAAAAAACTAGAATTTGACATTCATTTGATCTAAACTCTTTGTCTGACTTCATACTGACTTTTACTACTTAAGCCACTTTGAACTAAATCTTTCTATTATCGATGCTTTCACATAGTTTATAATATTTTTGTAAACTTTTACAGATTTGTGTATAATTTTGAAGATTTGTATATAGTCTTTCAGATTGTTTTATAATTTGTTATATAATTTTTATATATTTGTTATATAATTTCTTATATAATTTCTTATATAATTTCTTATATAATTTATTACACATTTTTTAATTATTTTTCTTACACATCTTGATTCTTTGTTTTTATTTTATAGTTTAAAACTTTTGTACACCTTTTCAAGATTTTCAAGATTTCAAAAACAAAATTAAACTTTCCAAACACGTTTTAAAGTTTTTTCAAAAAAATTCCCTAGTTCTCAAGATTTGTTGAGTGAATGCTGTTCATTACGACAAAATTTTTAAAATTAAATAAAAAAACTACAGTTTAAAAAGTTTATGTACAAAGTTCCTTAAGTGGTAAAAATCATCGTGAAGTCAGAAGAAAATTATCGATATCAATCATCAAGCAATATTTTCCATTCAATGAAATAAGAATGATTTCTATTTAAAACTAAAAATTTAAATTCATTTAAACTAAAAATTTGAATTTACTTGAACTAAAAATTTGAATTTGAACTAAAAATTTGAATTTATTTAAACTAAAAATTAAAATCCATTTAAACTAAAAATTTCAAATTTATTTGAATTTAAAATTTGAATTTAATAAACTAAAAATTTGAATTTATTTAAACTAAAACTAAAAGTAAATAAATAAAATAATTTTTTTAATTGAAATAATTACTTTTTGTTGAAAATAATAATTTTTTGCCATTTCAAGTAATACAGAGGGAAAAGATTGTGTACAAAGTGTTGTCCAAGAGAGCGAGTACGTTTAAAAGTTGGGTGGAAAGTTTTTGTACCCAGAAATCGTGAGTAGCAAGTTCGCACGTGTAAGCTCGTTTCTGGATAGGGGTTCTGCCTTGCCCTCTTTATCCGCTCCTCGCTCTTACGACAGTATTCCACTTCTAGCAAATGTTTCTGGCTTGCATTTCTCTCAAATGAAAACTTAACACGAATGCAGTACACGAGAGCAAGTTTTTAAATTAACGTATCAAAACTGCTCTATTTCCCCACCTCTGAATCTTCCTACTTCCTCACTGCATTTATTTCCATTTCACTTCTAAGATCCTAAATTCGAAACTTGAAAACACGTCTGAATAATCCTTTAATTCTCCAAACAATGCTTGTTTCAATTAGACTCGGCAACAAACGTGCATTTTTCGTCCACACCAAAAGAGATTCAAACATTTGTTTAACACTTAAAAATAAAGAAGGAGTTAATGTCTCAGAAGGAACGATACCTTTTCTCTAATAATAAAAGAAGAAGAAGAAAAGTTGATATTCGATATTTTCAAGCTTAGTTGATATTTTTAGAAATTAATATTTTTAGTGATGGATATTTTTAGAGAATGGTATTTTTAGAAATGGATATTTTAGAGAAGGATATTTTTAGAGATGTGTATTTTAGATCTGAATATTTTTATAAAACTGGATATTTTCGAGGATATTTTTAAAGAAAGGTGTTTTTAAATCTGAGTATTTTTAAAGCTCGTGTATTTTTAAAGCTGGGTATTTTTAAAGCTGGGTATTTTTAAAGCTGGGTATTTTTAAAGATGGGTATTTTTAAAGCTGAGAATATTTAAAGTTGGGTATTTTTAATGCCGGAAATTTCTAATTCTTATTTTTTTTGAATGTTTAATATTTTTTATCGATATTTTTAGGGTTCGACATTTTAAAGGTTGATTTTTTAAGGCTCATCGACATTTTTAACGTTTATTGAAATTTTTATCCATATCATTGATGCTTCTAACGTTTATTGATACTGCTAACATTTATTGATACTTGACACGTTTATTGATGCTTTTATTAGTGAAAAAAGACGTTAGACTATTGGCATTTGCAGCAATTGGAAAATAAAGAGTGGGATAAATAACAAGCGGAAATATGGAGAAAGAAAGTGGACAAAAGAGTTGAAATAAAACAGATTGGATAGAGAATTCTAGTCGATGTTGATGCCTTTAGTGTAATACGTACATATACATACATACACATATACATAAATATATACATACATACATATACACAGATACATACATATATACATACTTACATGTATACATACATATACACACATATATATGTAGAAATAAATGAAGAGAAATCAATGACATGAGCAGAAGCGAAAAACCGTCGGTCGTTAGTAGATTTTATACTAGAACCAATGTTTTTACTCCAAGATAACGTTTTTGTGCTCTGCATTAATGCACTCGAATCTCGGATGCATGCTCCGATACGAGAAAAATATTGCTGTCGAAACTCCCAGCAAAAGTGCTAGAGTTCATTTACACGTTTCCGTGGTTTGCGATTAATTCCACCTGCAATACAAATCGAAAGAATAAATTTCATTCTATCGTTGAGCGAAAAAGCTTTTTCGCCCGAAGTACGACAATTGCAAATCTCTGGTTTTAAAATTCATGCATGTCTATTCCCTGAGCAACTTTTGTTTAAACTTGTTCTTCTTAAATTAGGACAAACTTATTTTTCGACACTTGGTTACTCTCTTCAAATCAAAATCTAAGCTCGAATCAAAGTTTAAGATCAAGTCAAATTCTAAGCTCAAATCACATTCAAAGCTCAAATCACATTCAAAGCTCAAATCAAATTCAAAGCTCGAATCAAAGTCTAAGCTCAAATCACATTCAAAGCTCGAATCAAAGTCTAAGCTCAAATCACATTCAAAGCTCGAATCAAAGTCTAAACTTAAATCACATTGAAAGCTCAAATCAAAGTCTAAATTCAAATTAAAATCTAAGCTCAAATCATATATTCAAAGTTCAAATCAAAGTTTAAACTCAAATCAAAGTCTGAGCTCGAATCAAAGTTTAATCAGAAATCAAAGTCTAGGCATAGTAACGATCGAAATAGAAAGAGACATTGATTACGATTTGGTGAAATGAAACTCACAATTTTGCAAAGAGGAAATGAAACTCGGATTTGAATAAAGAATGGAGAGGGTGGGGATGAAAGGGTTTAGTGAAAAAATTTGGTGTTAAGTATGCGGGAAGGAAGGATCATTTAGGATCGATATATGTGAAATAAAGTGCCGACTGCAGCTGCATTTATACGTTCCAATCCGTAGGGCAATTCAATTGCGGCGAATGTCCCATACGACCATCTGCAATATTCTCCGTGTGCAATCGTCCTCCGGGGACTTTCAATGTATGCGTTCGTGTAGTTCCCAATGACATTTACATTTATATTGACACGGCACTCGAATGCGATCTTGAACAACGGAGGTCGCTTAACAGTCGATTCCAAATTTCACCAACGATCAAGCTATCTGACACTATGTTTGGTAAATTAGTCGTAACATTCACCCTTGAGTTTCCGGTTTCAAATTTTGCTAGGACATTGTTTCCTGTCCACCACTCGTGCTAGAATTGCTTTTTATGTGCTTTGAATTACGATAAAAAATAAAAAAGGACAGATTCGGGAAAATTAGCTTTTTTGGAAATAAATCTTTGGGGACAATTTTTTGGTAATATTGTTTTTTTGTGAGTTTGATATTTGTTTTTATTTTTTTATCTATCGTAATGATAGATATTAGGATAAATATTAGGATAAATGTTAGAATAAATATTAGGATATTAGGAGAGCAAAGTTAATGAATAGTGTGAGTTGTTAGAAAAGCTAAGAGTAAACATTACGTAAATGTAAATAAACTTTAATCAGGTCGATTGATTGCCTCAAATAACTAGCTATTAAATTCAGCCAGGGAAGTAATTCAATTTACGATATTTACTCAACGACTTGGAGTGAGTAAACAAAATAATCGGATACAGTTTTTCAGGTTTGCGGTAATGCGTGCAAATTAGAATTAAAGGAATGGAACTTAGAGTGACAGCACACGCGATCTTTGAAACACAAAATACTAAAAATTAGAAAATTGTAATAAAAATTAACTTAAAGAGAAAATTAGACAGAAAAATACAAATAGCATAAAAAATAACACTGTTAAAATAGAAGAGCAAATAAAATGATAAATAAAACGACAAATAGAATGACAAATAAAATGACAAATAAAATGACAAATAAAATGACAAATAAAATGACAAATAAAATGACAAATAAAATGACAAATAAAAACGAATAAAATAACAAAAAAGTAAACAAATAAAATACAAAAGAATAAATAAAATGAAAACAAAAAAGCTGCAAAGAAATAATTAAGAAAATGGTTTTAAAAGAGAGTACAAAAAAGATGCAAAGAAAGATGCAAAGAAAGATGCAAAGAAAGATGCAAAAAACGCAAAGAAATAGAGAAGATTCGAAAGAAAAACGGTAAAAATAAAAAAATAAAAAATATTAAAATAAAGATAAAAAATGGTCAAGACTCTATAATGTACATTTTGCAATATTGGCGATTTGTTAAAAATCACCAAAATCAGAGTATTATAACGTAAGGCGATGAATTACGATTTTGATTTTTATTTGATAAGGTATCATGAAGACATATAATGGGAAGACGGGAAAACTGACGACATAAAAAATTCGAATCACGTTTTTCTCCAGTTTCTTAAGAGAGACCTAGCAATTTATCTGAAATGACGTGCTATTAAGATGGGATTCTTTACCGATCCTCTCGAACTTTCTCAACATGGTAAGTCCTTATTTTCTTGTCTCTACCTTTCCAACCCAGGTGTTACGAATGAGCCACTGACTAATGAGTTCTTAACTTTTTAAGCGTTCTTTTATTGAAAGTCGAACAATTTGATCCTCTGTTCGATTTCAAAAACGATCAAGATAACAGTCCCTCAATTACAGCCAAAACACTCCACTTTCCAGTTTCTTTGAAATTCAGAATATCGCCCGATAAATTTCTAATTACGGACAATTTAGGATGATTTACTTATTTGTTTATTTATAAAATTAACGGACTACCAAAGTACAGAAATTGCCATTTTTTATAATTCATTTGTAGATATGTATTTTATATCTTTATTTTATGTTAACGATCCGACTTTTGACTATCCCAAAAAAAACTTAATCATCTCCATTTCAACAAAAAAAAACTTAAATTCGAAATTTGAAACCAATATACAGATGTATAAGAGTGTGTATGTGGTTGTTTTCTGTGGACTCTCAGTCTCAAAAAGACTGTGACCGATTATACTGAAATTTAACACAGATATTACACTCACAAAAAGCAAGAAACAAACATAGGAAATTTCACCAAGAAATCTAGGAGTTAATGACAATTAACTCTATGACAAAGCAAAAAATGCATCAATTTGCAATTTTCCCGTATTTGCAAATTACGAGGGGTTAATGAAATATTTTTTGCATTTTGCATCCAAATTTTCGAAAAAATAAGCCCAATATAAATATAATAAAGTTTCTGACACTTGCCTGGATAAATTAGCACTTTAAAAAAAAGTATGCATGGATTTGCTAATTTTATGTAAAAAAATCATGTTTCACATTTTCGCAAATTTGAGAGGGTTCCTGAAACTTTTTTTGCCTTTTCTTTTTTTTATTCGATTCAGTATCAGAAAAGCTAAAATTTAATCCTTATTAGAAAAACACTACACTTTTCCGGATCAATATGAATTTCAACAAAAAGTGCTCATCTATTTTCATTTTTACACAAAAAAATCATACTCCACGTTTTTGCAAATTTGACAATGTTCCGGAACTTTTTTTCGCATTTTCCATTTTCCATTCGATTCCCCAGAAAAAAGCACCCCAATTTGAGTATTATAACGTTTTTGACACTTGTATGGATCAATTAGAACTTTAAAAAAAGTGTATAGATCAAATTCCAATTTTTTTGATAAAATTCATATATCACGTTTTTATAAATTTGACAGTGTTCCTGAAATTTTATTAGCTATTTCTTTTTTTTACTCGATTCAGTATAAGAAAAGCTAAAATTTCATCCTTATTAGAAACACTACACTTTTCTGGATCAATATGAATTTTAACAAAAAGTGCTCATCTACTTTAATTTTTACACAAAAAAAATCAAACTGCATGTTTTTGCAAATTTGACAATGTTCCGGAACTTTTTTTGGCATTTTCCATTTTCCATTCGATTCCTCAGAAAAAAGCACCCCAATTTGAGTATTAAAACTTTTTTGACACTTGCCTGGATCAATTATAACTTTAAAAAAGTGTATAGCTCAAATTCCAATTTTTTTTATAAAACTCATATATCAAATTTTTGCAAATTTGACAGTGTTCCTGAAATTTTGTTGGCATTTTCTTTTTTTGATTCGATTCAGTATAAGAGAAGCTAAAATTTAATGCTTATTAGAAACACTACACTTTTCCGGATCAATATGAATTTTAACAAAAAGTGCTCATCTATTTTCATTTTTACACAAAAAAAT
>WNHD01010118.1:0-19400 GCA_011057455.1 Ganaspis sp. Gsp50
AAGTATCAACTTGAGATCAAAAAGTTTCAAATTGATGACAAAAAGTATCAAATTGATCACAAAAAGTATCAAATTGATCACAAAAAGTATCAAATTGATCGCAAAAAGTATCAAATTGATGACCAAAAGTATCAAATTGATGACAAAAAGTATCAACTTGAGATCAAAAAGTTTCAAATTGATGACAAAAAGTATCAAATTGATCACAAAAAGTATCAAATTGATCGCAAAAAGTATCAAATTGATGACCAAAAGTATCAAATAGATGACAAAAAGTATCAACTTGAGATCAAAAACTTTCAAATTGATGACAAAAAGTATCAAATTGATCGCAAAAAGTATCAAATTGATGACCAAAAGTATCAAATTGATGACAAAAAGTATCAAATTGATCGCAAAAAGTATCAAATTGATGACCAAAAGTATCAAATTGATGACAAGTATCAAATTGACCACAAAAAGTATCAAATTGAACACAAAAAGTATCAAATTGGTGACCAAAAGTATCAAATTAATGACAAAAAGTATCAAATTGATGACAAAAAGTATCAAATTGATGACAAGTATCAAATTGACCACAAAAAGTATCAAATTGAACACAAAAGTATCAAATTGATAACAAAAAGGATCAACTTGAGATCAAAAAGTTTCAAATTGATGACAAAAAGTATCAAATTGATCGCAAAAAGTATCAAATTGATGACAAAAAGTATCAAATTGATGACAAGTATCAAATTGACCACAAAAAGTATCAAATTGATCACAAAAAGTATCAAATTGAACACAAAATCTTCATCAATTTGATATTTTTGATATCAATTTGATACTTTTAAGTAAGCTGTGTGTAATAGCTAAGAATTAGCTAATACAGCTAACATGTTTTGCTGCAACAGCTAATTATTAGCTGTGGTGGCTAAAAGTTAGCTGTGGTTGCTAAAAGTTAGCTGCGGTAGTTAAAAGTTAGCTGTGGTTGCTAACAGTTAGCTGTAGTTGCTAAAAATTAGCTGCGGTAGCTAAAAGTTAGCTGTGGTAGCTAAAAGTTGGCTGTGGTAGCTAAAAGTTAGCTGTGGTAGCTGAAAGTTAGCTATCCATATAACAGCAAACTCATTTTTCTCAGTGTATCATGCAATAAGGCTATAATATGTTATTTTAGTTACATATTTTGAGGCGGCTGTAAAATTAGATGACAATGTGGGAATCTTTATTGCTATTATTGATAGCACGATAGTATCCCGGAAGTGGTTATAACAACATTATTATTAGTATAAAGAAACCATCTTATCATCGGCAGTACTGTTTTTTAAAAAAATTGTAAGAAATAAGAACATCTTGAAGTTGTAATTCTTTTAAAACATGAAAATGAATTAACTTTTATGTTATTGTACATATGTGTAGTAACTTATGTATATATTAGTCTAACTAACTACCCAAGTCGTTAGCTAAACGATTAAAACTCTTGTGTATTTAATAATACAACGAGAAAGTAGGTATAGTTATAAAAAGGTAATTCAATAGTTATTTTTATAGAAATTTAAAATTTTTAAGAATCTTTTTACATGCTTGGTAAAAACAAAGTGTATTATTATTATTATGAATAGAAACTTTATAATAGACCTTTTTATCTTGCTGTTTGTGTCTTCCTGTGATTCATGCACAGTGCATGCGCTGGAGAAAGACACAAATAGCAAGACATGAAAAGATCTATGCAAGTTTATGGAAACAATATTGTTTTATTATTTTATTATTACATTATTATATTATTTATTATTACATTATTATTATTTATTATTACATTATTATTATTCATTATTACATTATTATTATTCATTATTACATTATTATTATTCATTATTACATAATTATTATTTATTATTACATTATTATTATTCATTATTACATTATCATTATTTATTATTACATAACATATTCATGTTATGAAAACTTGTAAACAGGTAGTTTATATATTATAAACACATGAGTTGTTTTCACATAAACTTGTCCTTATTAACGTGTAACTCGTAAATTGGCAATTGTCAAAGAAATTATTATTTAAATACAAATTTTTCAGTTTAGTTAAAAAAGAGAAGCCCAAATTATTACTTAAAATAAAATTTTCTAGTTTAGTTATAAAAGAGAAGCCCAAATTATTATACTTAAATTAAAATTTTTCAGTTTAGTTATATGTAAAAGAGAAGCCAAAATTATTACTTAAATTAAAATCTTTCAGTTTAATTATAAAAAAGAAACCCATAATTATCTTAATGAAATATTTCCTTCGAAGTGGACATTTCTCTGATTGCAATAATATTTCACCAACTTTGTATTCAAGTATTTCAGAAATAATAAACCACGGAGAGATAAATTCAAATTAATATTATTTCAGAAATAGTTTAGAAATATCATTTGCTGCGTGTTTTGGATGCTAACTTAGAAACTTTCAAATTTGAAAGTGTTTTAAAATTGAACTTGGAAGAAACGAATTTATTTTCCAATTTTTATTTTATTTATTTTTTTGGACTAAATTTCCAAGTATAGTTGAAAGTTAATATTGATGCATTCACAGTTCTTTTTAAAGTTTGATACCAAACAATAATATTAATAACTTGATGCCAAAAGCATCCAATTTGAAAGAAGCTTACTTAAATTTAAAATCTACTTAACATCACTTAAGTAATATTTACTCCCTAAATCTGAATTAGTCACTTTTGACTAATTAAACAGCACCGAATCGTTTATTAAATGAATTAGTAACCATTTTGACTGATTTTTAGTCAATAGTGACTAATTCTCAGTAGAAAACTACAAATTCATTTTGTAAAGCCTACTAATTCAATTAGTAAGGGTTGCAAAATGAATTTGTAATTTTCTACTGAAAATTAGTCACTGTTGAATAAAAATTAATCACAGTTGACTAAAAATTAGTCAAAACGGTTACTAATTCATTTAATAAACGATTCCGTCCTATTTCAATTATTCAAAACGCCCAAAAGTGACTAATTCAAATTTAGAGAGTAAGTGTCAATTTGGACTGATTTTAAGGTCAAAAAATAACTTAGTCTTATTTTAAGCTACAAAATTAACTGATTGTGTAAACTTTTTAAGACTTTTTTTTCTGTGTACTTAAGTACTCATAAGTAATTTTTACTTAAGTATAATCTAACTCAAGTAATTTTTACCTATATAAGTAAAATGAACCTATAGGTTCATTTCACTTGCGGTTTTTCTCCGTGTATGTTTAAATCCACTTTTGCAACAATTTAAAAGATTTTTAAACTCAAATAATATAGAAATATATTAAAAGATGAATAATATGTATTAAAGAACAGCAGTAATAAGTACAATGTTAAAAATTTCTATATCACAGTTTACTTAAAAGTATCAAATTGATATCAAAAATATCAAATTGATGAAGATTTTGTGATCAATTTGATACTGTTTGTGATCAATTTGATACTGTTTGTGATCAATTTGATACTGTTTGTGATCAATTTGATACTGTTTGTGATCAATTTGATACTTTTTGGTATCAAGTTGATACTTTCAAGAAAACTGTGATGACAATTTCACTACTATGTATGTACAGGAAATAATTTTCATATACGTATTGTAATTTGAAAAATTACTATAAATACGCGTATAGTAAACATGTATATACTCGTTTTATAATACATTTATTGCAAAACTAAATGAAGTATAGTAATTTCTGTATATATACTAATCACACTTTAGGACACAAGTATAGTAAAATTACAATACGCTTATGTAGCTTTTTCTTCTTCTTCTCTCTTGTTCTCTTTTCGTCTTATTTTTTCCCTCTTGGCGTCTTTATTTGCTTTTCATCTCATCTTTTCACTTATTCTTTTTTTCTTAAATAGTTTTCTCTTTTCTTCTCTATTCCACTGTATTTCTTGGTCACTTTCTTTTTCCTTTTTTCTTAATTTCTCTTTTCCTATTTTTCTATCTCTAAACTATTTTTTTCCTTTTTATGTATGTACTACCTTTTCTTCTCTTCTGTGCTCTCTTCTCTTGTTTTCTATCTCTCGTTCTATTTCGCTGATTCTGATTTTTTCTATCATTTTGTATATTCTTATATTACCTTTTCTTTTCTTCTCTGCTCTCTTCCCTTTTCTATCTCTTAACTATTTTGTTTCCTTTATATACTACCTTTTCTTCTCCTCTGTGCTCTCTTCCCTCTTCTATCTCTTTTCTATTTTGTTCCCTTTATATACTACCTTTTCTTTTCTTCTGTGCTCTCTTCCCTTTTCTATCTCTTGTTTTGTTTCGCTGATTCTCCTACTCTTTCGCTATCCATATGTTCCTTTCTTACCGTCTTTCTCACCCTCTCATTAACCACTCTCGGTTATCTCTCTCTCTCTCTTTCCTTCTCTCTTCTCTTTCTTTCTCTCTTTTCTTTCTTTCTCTCTTCTCTTTCTTTATCTCTTTTCTTTCTTTCTCTCTCCTCTTTCTTTCTCTCTTTTCTTTCTCTCTTTTCTTTCTTTCTCTCTTTTCTTTCTCTCTCCTCTTTCTTTCTCTCTTTTCTTTCTCTCTCCTCTTTCTTTCTCTCTTTTCTTTCTTTCTTTCTCTCTTTTCTTTCTTTCTCTCTTTTCTTTCTCTCTCCTCTTTCTTTCTCTCTTTTCTTTCTTTCTCTCTTTTCTTTCTCTCTCCTCTTTCTTTCTCTCTTTTCTTTCTCTCTTTTCTTTCTTTCTCTCTTCTCTTTCTCTCTCTTTTCTCTTTCTCTCTCTCTCTCACACCCACGCCATCATCGAGATAATTCCTCCTTCTCTCTCAAACCAACCCCTCTGTCTTTCACTCTACCTCTCTTTCTTCCCACATCCTACTTCGCCTCTTCTGCATCGTTCCCTCTTCCACATCTCTCTGCCTCTCTCTCCTTCTTCTCGCTCCCTAGCACACTTCTGGCCACTGGTGTACTCACAGACTCGCTTTTACGACCAAATACACACACACAGAGTGACAACCGCGTCCGCGCACTTGCAAGTCTCGTTCGCTTGCGCCCCACCCCCCTGAATCTCTTGCCCCTTTGGCGTTGCTCCTCTCATATCGTGGCACGTTGGCCGCAGGTTGGACGCCCGACGACGGGTGGCGCGGGGCAGAGGGGCGGGCATGAAAGGACGAGAGCGGGGGCGGTTAAAGCAGAGGCGGAGAGTTTTCAGCCAGTACCTATCTGACTAGAGCGACGGTGACTCTGCGTCTCCAGCTATGTAATCAACCTTCCAATCCTTGTCGCACTGCAGTTACATCACTGATATGACAATGTCGCCGCTAATCCGCCAAGACGCTATGCGCGCCGGCTCGCCACCAAACTCCGAGTGCGTCGACCCCAGTTTCACGTAATGAAATTCCGGGCACCTTTCCCATCGTTGGGGTGCTTCAGGGCGGGGTGCCGTCCCAATTAAAGCAAATCGTGTTCTCTTCCTTGCTAAAAGTGGGTGACAAACAGTTCATTCTGTGAAAAAGTGGTGAAGTTTGGTTTTTAACTGCCTTTCAGCACAAGGTTTTTGTTTAAAGGCGTTTTAAGGGAGGAATCGGAGTTTTAAGGGATGATTAAGGATCATTGCTAGTGATCCGGAGCGGATGTAAAAGAGGATTATTTTCGTAAAACAGGATGAAAAGGTAGGTGACCAAAAACTCAGGGGTGAAGGGTGGCAAAGTAAAAGGAACTAAAGGATAAAAAGGGGTGAAGGGTGGTAAAGTAAAAGAAACTAGAGGATAAAAAGGAGTGAAGGGTGGCAAAGTAAAAGAAACTAAAGGATAAAAAGGAGCGAAAGGTGGCAAAGTAAAAGAAACTAAAGGATAAAAAGGAGCGAAAGGTGGCAAAGTAAAAGAAACTAAAGGATAAAAAGGAATTAAATTAAAGGATAAAAGGGAATAAAGAATAAAAGGGAATAAAGGATAAAAGGGAATAAAGGATAAAGAGGAATAAAGGATAAAAAGAACTAAGCAGGTGAAGAAAAGAAGAAAAGAAAAAAAAGTACCAAAAAAGTAGGACTTGCAAAGTCCAACATGTTAGATGTCGAAGGAAGCTGGAAGATTAGAGACTAAAATTATATGGCTAAAGACCTGGACTAAAGAAATTGAACATTAGATTTAGCGTAATTAGGAGATAGGAGAAAGGAAAAGGAAGGGAGGGAAAAAAGGAAGGGAGGGAAAAAACGAAAAGGAAGGGAGGGGAAAGAAGGAAAAGGAAGGAAGGGAAAAAAGGAAAAGGAAGGAAGGGAAAAAACGAAAAGGAAGGGAGGGAAAAAAGGAAAAGAAAGGGAGGGAAAAAAGGAAAAGGAAGGGAGGGAAAAAAGGAAAAAAAGGGGTGACGGAAGGAGCAGCTATGAGGCTCTAGGGTCCTTAGTTGGAAAGAGAGAGGTCCTGGATTTTGGATGGAGTGATGAGTGCAGTCCCCACTCGGGGTTTCATGCCCCACAGGCAGGGGCACCGGCACCATCATCGAAATGAGAAACGCTATGAGGAAGAGGCTAGGGTGCAGGAGGAGCCAGAGGAGAAGCGGCCCAAGGTCAATCCGATCTTCCTCTGGGCATCTCAGCACGACCAGAAAATCGTGGAGGTGCGATGCGAGGATTACGATAAGCGGAATCGAATAAAACTAACCAAGACTGCACAAGGATGGCGTTCAATTCCTAGAACAGCGTCCAATACTTACGCTGGTGGATTGCTGGAAAAGTGCAAAGATTCCGCGGAGAAGGAAAACGGACTCAAGGAGGATGAGCAGCTAAAGAGGTTGGCCAATGGGGATTTGGAAGAGTTTGGGATAAAGGAGAGGGTGAATGGTGCTTGGATCTCCAGCGATTCAGAGAAAGATAAAAAGAGGCAGGATGAGGTGAGAAGGGAGATTAGGAGGCTGGAGGCCATCAAGAGAGCCGAGGATGTTAGGAAATTGGAAGAGATGCACAAAAGTGAGGGAATTAGGAAGAAAAATTACGAAGAGATTAGGAAATTAAGAGAGATACACAAGAGCGAAGAGATTAGGAAATTAGGACAGATACACAAGAGCGAAGAGATCAGGAAATTAGGACAGATACACAAAAGCGAAGAGATCAGGAAATTAGGACAGATACACAAGAGGGAAGAAATTCAAAAATTAGGACAGACACACAAGAGCGAAGAAATTAGGGAACTAGCAGAGATACAGAAGAGTGAAGGAATTAGAAGATGCGAATTGAAATTGAAAGAAAAGAGAAAGATGGAACAAGTTCGAAAATTGGAGGATCTCAAAAAGTTAGAAAGTTTGCAACACCTGAAGAAATTGGAGCACGTGAAAAAGTTGGAAGAGCTGAAAAAACTTGCGGATCGTAAGAAATTGGAGAATTTGATGAAACTACAGGCGTTTAGGAAAAGGGAAGCGATAAAGAAATTTAAGCTTAGGAAATTAGAGGAATTGAAGGAATTGGAACTCAGAAGAGTAGAGGAATTGAAAAGGCGTAAAGAAATGAGGGAACTTGAGTTTAGGAAGTTGCAAGAACTAAAGGAATCAGAAGCGAAAAAGTTGGAGCAACTGAGGCAATTGGAAGACGTGAGAAAATTGGAGCAACTTGGTAAAATGGAGGAGATAAGGACGGATGGAATTGTAAAGGTCGGAAGGTGTGATGAGTTGAGAAATAGGAGTGCGATTAGGAAAAGAAGTGAGATTAGGAGGAATGATGAACTGAGAAAGAAGGAAGAAAAGAGGAGGGAAGAAAAGAGGAGGGAAGAAAAGAGGAGGGAAGAAAAGAGAAAGGAAGAAAAGAGGATGGAAGAGAAGATGATGGAAGAGAAGATGATGGAAGAGAAGATGATGGAAGAGAGAATTTTGGAAGAAAAGAGGATAATAGAAGAGAGAAGGTTGTTGCAAGAGAGAAGGTTATTGAAAGAGAGAAGGTTATTGAAAGAGAGAAGGTTATTGAAAGAGAGAAGGTTATTGGAAGAGAGAAGATTGTTGGAAGAGAGAAGATTGTCGGAAGAGAGAAAGTTGTTGGAAAAGAGAAGGTTGTTGGAAGAGAGAAGGTTGTTGGAAGAGAGGAGAACCATGGAAGAGAGAAGGACCATGGAAGAAAGAAGGACCATGGAAGAAAGAAGGACCATGGAAGAAAGAAGTACCATGGAAGAAAGGACGGAAGAAAGAAGGACGGAAGAAAGAAGGATCATTGAAGAGAGAAGGACCATGGAAGAAAGAAGGATCATGGAAGAGAGAAGGATAATGGAAGAGAGAAGTATCATGGAAGAGAGAAGGAAGAAGGAAGAAAGGACGGAAGAAAGAAGGACGGAAGAAAGAAGGATCATGGAAGAGAGAAGGATCATGGAAGAGAGAAGTATCATGGACGAGAGAAGGATCATAGAAGAGAGAAGGAAGAAGGAAGATAAAGAAAGGATGGAAAAAAGCAAACGAGACGAAATTAAGATACAAGACAAAGTAAGGCACAAGGATGAATACAGAAAGAGAAAGAAAGAGCATTTGGTTCTTGGGTATTCATCCCAAGACGGTGTCAATGAGTGGAAGATGAGAAAGAGGAAGAATAGTCATCATAAACAGAAAAGGAAACGAATGAATGCAGAAAGAGAGTCCGAGAAGGATCAAGCTCAAGAGTTGGAGAGGATAAATAGAAAGAAACACAGAAACATCAACTTTGATTCGATGGAAAAAAATTGTTTGATGCAACCTCGAGTCGTGTTGGAGCAGTTGCAGTTCGTGGAGGAAGGCCAGGGAAGTAAAAAATCGGGAGGAAACCCAATTTTCAAGTCTCATAAAGAGATGGCTTTTAATGAGACGCCTGATGAGACGGAGCAGATTGAAATAAATATTGTAGAGCATCAAGTTCTCAAGAATGAAATAGACGATACAAATGAAGAAGAAATGGAAGAAACTCCCAAAGAAATGGAAGAAATTCTCAAAGAAACGAAAGAGGGGATCGAGGAAAAAATACAAGAGATTCAAAAAGTCATAGCAGAAAGAATTGATGGAAAAATAGTGCAAGAAGGAAAAATAGAGGCTTCCTCTAAAAGGAAGCAAAAAGAAACAAGAATTCAGGTGAAGGATGGAATTGAAGATGAAATAGAAGAAAGAGTCGAGGGTGAAATAGGGGAAAGAATAATGGAGGAAAGAATCGAGGATGAAATAGAGGAAAGAATTGAGGATGAAACAGGGGAAAGAATCGAGGATGAAATGGAGGAAGGAATCGAGGATGAAATGGAAGACAGAATCGAGGATGAAATGGAAGAAAGACTCGAGGATGAAATAGAGGAAAGCGAGGATGAGATGGAAGAAAGAATTACCAAGATCGAGGATAAGATTAAACAGGAAATAGAGAGAGGAGCTCAGACGGAAGAAATGAGGCTGATGAGAAAAATCAAAAGATCAAAAGACGAAAAAAGGGAAAATTTGAAAGATATGGTTAAAGAACCATATAAAGAAAGGGTGAAGAAAGGAATAAAAGAAAAGATTTTGGACGTAGGGAATGGAAGAAACGCAAGAATCAGGATTGAGGAGGAAATAGAGAAAAGAATTGAAAAAGAATTAGATGATAGAAATGAGGTGGAAATAGAAGAAGGGATAGGGAGAATCAAACAAGATATTGGAATCAAACAAGATATTGGAATCAAACAAGATATCGGAGTCAAACAAGATATCGGAATCAAACAACTTAATGAGGGGGTTGAAGTGATCGAAGGGATTTGTGAAAGAATCGAGCAAGAAATAGATGAAGAAAGCATTGAGGTCGAATTGGAGGAAATTGAAGAAGAACGGATAGAGGAAAGCACAGACGAAGAAGGTATGGAATATCAATTTGGAAGAGTTAAGAAAATAGAAGATGGAATTGAACAAGAGATAGAAGATGGGATAGAACAAGAGATAGAAGATGGGATTGATCAAGAGATAGAAGATGGGATAGAACAAGAGATAGAAGATGGGATTGATCAAGAGATAGAAAATGGGATTGATCAAGAGATAGAAAATGGGATTGATCAAGAGATAGAAGATGGGATTGATCAAGAGATAGAGGATCAAATTGAACAAGAAATAGAAGATGAAATTGAACAAGAAATAGAAGGTGGAATTGATCAAGAGATAGAAGATGGGATTGATCAAAAGATAGAAGGTGGAATTGAACAAGAGATAGAAGATGAAATTGAACAAGAAATAGAAGATGAAATTGACCAAGAAATAGAAGGTGGAATTGAACAAGAGATAGAAGAAGGAATTGATCAAGAGACAGAAGAAGGAATTGATCAAGAGACAGAAGAAGGAATTGATCAAGAGATAGAAGGAATTGATCAAGAGACAGAAGAAGGAATTGATCAAGAGATAGAAGGAATTGATCAAGAGATAGAAGAAGGAATTGATCAAGAGATAGAGGATCAAATTGAAGAAATAAAGGAAATAGGAAAAGGAAACGGAGATAGGATTAATGAAGGTATAGAAAATGAAATCGAAGAGGTTGAAAGAATGGAAGAAAGGGTAGAAATAGAACAAGCAATGCAGGAAGAAAAGGATACTATTCAAAAATTGTTATCAAACAGTAACAAACCTCGGATACAAGAAATTGGAAGGAGCAATTTTGCTAAGGAGCGTAACGAAAACGGAAGTGACATTGAATCTATGGGTCACTCGAGTGAAGACGACTTCCAAGATATCCTCAAGATGCTAGACTCTTCTTCTTTCTCTAATTCAAAAGTCCTTTCGAGTCTAAAATCAGTCAAGTTGTTGGAAGAATTGGATTTGTCTTTAACTGGAATTGAGGATGATGTTGACAAAAGTAATGAACAGTTCCAATTACCAAGAGAGCAAGCTCTAGAAAAAGGAAGTTTAGGAAGGTACTTCACTACGGAGAATAACATTGTCGTGAGTAACAGCATTTGTGATCATTCTCGCTTGAACAATGTTAATACAAGTGGTATTACCCACTATACCAATTGTACAAGTGCCAATAATGATACAAATGGAATTGACAATAGTACCAATAGTACCAATTGTATCAACAGTACCAATTGTACCAATAGTACCAATTGTACCAAAGGTACCAATTGTACCAATAGTACCAATTATACCAACAGTATCAATAGTACCAATAGTACCAATAGTATTCCAAACAGTGTAAACAAAAATACCTTCAGTGAAATTGGGTATCCTAATGATAAGACCGTTCATAGTAATCATCGACTGGAGAAGTGTCTCCAAGAGCTAGAAATAGAGGACTTAACATCAGAGAATGAGGTGGAGATAATAGAGTCCGAGAAGAAAAAGACCGAGGACCTAGAACATCTAGAAACAGATAGTTCCAGGATACTTAAAGCCCTGAGAAATACACCAGGCTTGTCGGTGTCCATCGCAACCAAACCAAAATCAAACAAGTACAATTCCGGTGAAAGTAGGTCCCCGGACTCCCAAATGGAGCAAAAGGAGATCAGATCCAACCGAAATAATGTTGCCGACCCAACTCGCTTTTCAGGATTATCAATAGCCATCCCAAATTGGCAAACCCGGACGAAACCAGACCTCCTCCCGATAAAACCCACGAAAAGAATTGAGTCTCCAGAAAGTACGGTATCCTTCCCCAGACTAGAGCGTCACGGCTTAGATCATCATTCTGGTAGCTTGGATCATCATTCTGGTAGTTTAGATCATTCTGGCAGCTTAGACCATCATTCTGGTAGTTTAGATCATTCTGGCAACTTAGACCAACATTCTGGCAGTTTAGACCATCATTCTGGCAGCATAGATCATCATTCTGGCAGTTTAGACCATCATTCTGGCAGCATAGATCATCATTCTGGTAGTTTAGATCATCATTCTGACGGCTTAGATCATCATTCTGACGGCTTAGATCATCATTCTGACGGCTTAGATCATCATTCTGATGGTGCGGATCATTCGGACTGTCTAGATCACTTAACCGAAGATGAAGACTGTGATTCCCAGGTGATGGAGGACCTACGCAGAGAAAACAAGGACTACCATCTAGCTTCAGGGAAGATGAGACAACTACGTGAAGAATTAGAAACCCCGGTCCGGAGGATACAAAGAAATACAAATCCCCTTCTGCAGCTAGTCTCCAATCGGTGCAATGAAGCCCAAGCCAAAAGAGCAGAAGACTCTGGCTTCAAACGAGCCACAGAGGACCCGGGATTCCGAATCCAGGAGCTGATGGACGACTCCAAAAGCAGTAGTGCCGTGTCACCGCAACCAAGTGGGATCCCCTGTTCTCCAATTCTCCCAAGATCTTCATCAGCCTACCTAGAAAGACTACTCCCCAGTCCTCCATGTTCAGTCACCTGCTCCGAAGACGCCAAAAACGACCTCACCCTAAAAGGCATCCTCTCCACCCCGTGTCTAGAAACCCTGGACAAAACGTCAGACTCCCTAACAAGGGACAATTCCTGGAAGCCACAAACAGTCGAAACTTTTCAAATGCCTGAACTCCAGGACCAACCCTACCCCCCGAGAGCATCCAACACCCAACAGCCCACACTCTTCAGTGAGGCCCACAAAGCCTTCCTCTTAGCCCAACAAAGGGCTCAGTTCCTAAAGTCCCAACAGTTCTCCAATTACCAACGGGAAACCTTCATGGATGCTTCCTCCACCATTCCCGACATTCCCCTAAGTCCTGCGAGTCAACTGAGAAAACTTCTGAAGACAATGGGTCATCTGATCCCGGATCCTCTTCTCGTGCCCAGACACTGTCTGCCCGGATTGGCTGCGGCGCCTTCAATTGAAATCCCAAAGCTTTTGAGCTCTCGGCCTGAACTGAGGCTACCTGAGGCTCTGAGTAATCCCCAACTTTTGAGGGATCCGGATCTTTTGGTAATATCGATAGCGCATCTGCAGTTTGTTCTTGACCAGGGACAGGACCCGTTTGGGAATAGTAGGCACGTGTGTCCGGTTGGGGAGAAAATGAACTCTATTAATAATGCAAGTGCTCATAAAAAGCCTAAACCAAAATTGAGCTGCAAGCCGATCGGTACGCTGATGCCGGCTCCTATTGACCTCTCGAGGAGCCGAAAAAATAGTTCCTACCCACCTCTGCTCAGAGTGCGGACCGGATTACTTAAGCAGGAGCCAGTAGTTAGTTCAACTGCGAATAATGTCGAGGAGCACCAGTTGTGGCATCCACTGTTTAATAGGTGAGTTCTTTTCATTTGCTTTTATTGGATTTATCATTTGCTTTTATTGGATCATCATTTGCTTTCATTGGATTTATCATTTGCTTTTATTGGATCATCATTGGATTTATCATTTGCTTTTATTGGATCATCATTTGCTTCCAAATGTTTGTCTCTTGACTTGGAGTTGTCAACTCCAATATTTTTTGACTACTCACTATCTTGTGATGTCTCGTTAAATTTTAACAATTTTCCTATCGAGCCCGAAGATGTCAGCGAATTGCTGACGAAACGTAGCTAATAAAATAGCGTTTCAACACATGTCAGTGTTTTATTTATTTTTTAACATGTTAAAAATTTAAAGAAAAACCTGCATAAATTTGCTCCAACTGATCAACAAAGTTTCTTAATTTTCATCATTTGGATGGCTCCTTATAGTCAGTAAGAGAAATTGCAAAAGTATACGCCAAGGGTTAATAATTAGATTAAAACATGTCAAATTCATTGTATTAACCTAACAATCTATGGGCCCAGGATTTGCAATATACGTCTAGGTATATAATACGTGTAATATACGTAATATACGTATGTACGTGTATTTTGGACTGCGCGAGGGGACTTGCGCACACGAGTTTTCCAATATATATTCTATCTTATTCTAAAATTATAAACCACCGAGCTTAAACTTAAAATGGATATAAATAATTCGCTGTTTAGAAATAAGTTATTATCATTGGCTCGATACGAATCTGGGTCAATTTTCTGCGGGAGAAATTCGTTCGATTTGACCCTGAGGTGATGGGTTAAGGGACAAGTGCCCAAGAATAACTCCCGTTCATTTAAAACATTATGTTACGTTCTTGCGATTCGTCTGAAAATAAAAACAAAAGCAGAGTTTGCAAATAGCCCCAGAAATGTGGGTGTTATGTAAAATCTCTCTTTTAATATATATATATATATATATATATATATATTAAATTATGTATATAATTAATGTATTAAATTATGTATATAATTATATATATATATAATTAATGTATTAAATTATATATATAAATTATGTGACACGATCTGAAGAAAGGGATCTTACAAGCATTTGAAATTAGGTTATGTTTGCTGACAGTTTTAACTTAATGCTTTCTTTTTAATTATTTGCAAAGAAAAGAAGTTTTTCGTAAATAGCTTTTTCGTATACTGTCGAGAAAAACTGTTTTTGTCTGCAAGTAATTAAAATGGTAGCATTAATTAAGTCAAAACTGCAAACATAACCCAGTTTCAAATTCTTGTAAGATCCCTTTCTTCAGATCGCGTCACATATTAATCTTTTAATATATTTTTGTAATTACACAGTAAAAACAAAGTCTTAAACCGCTTACATCTTAAAACGACTGAAAGTCAGCAAATTTTATGTCTTAGAACAATATTAAATCAGTTTTGGGTCTTAAAATAATATTAAGACAATTTTGGGTCTCACAGTGTTCCGTGAGGATCAAATTGATCCAAAAAAGCGAATCAAAATGTTGATTTGCAACGTTTTGATTCGCTTTTCTGGATTAAAAAGTATTAAAATAATATTGAGACAGTTTTGGGTCTTAAAATAATATTAAGTCAGTTTTGGGTCTTAAAATAATATTAAGACAGTTTTGAGTCTTAAAATAATATTAAGACAGTTTTGAGTCTTAAAATAATATTAAGACAGTGTTGGATCTTAAAATAATATTAAGATAGTTTTGGGTCTTAAAATCAAACTCTTGATGCTGAAATTTAGTTGAAATTGGATGTATAAACAATGGGCGAATATCTAATAATTTTAATTGTCCATTTTGAAACTAAAAATGTCGCAGATTTTTGATTTTTACG
This sequence comes from Ganaspis sp. Gsp50, assembly GCA_011057455.1. Lineage (NCBI taxonomy): Eukaryota > Metazoa > Arthropoda > Insecta > Hymenoptera > Figitidae > Ganaspis > Ganaspis sp. Gsp50. The sequence goes on from WNHD01010118.1 coordinate 14,962, forward strand.
ACAAGAAATATTGAAAGGGTTGAAACGTAGACAAGTCGTCCTGACCATTATATACAAGTTTCAGGGATTTAAATTCTCAGAATTCCATTAACACTTGTGTCTTGGTACGATTTTCCGAAGTAGGGCAAAATATGTAACATAATTAGTAAACTAGTTCTGTTTTAAGTGTGAACAGACCTTAATGGTGGATCGATGTGCGCGGGTGGTTGAAAGAATTGCCTTCAAAGACACGAAGCTTGCGGTCAATGGTCTTCGCGTGACCACTATTTTCACCATCTTTTCATACTCGCACACGTGGGAAATTGTATCTCGGTTTACAACCATTTTCACAAAAGTGATTGAGAAAAACCACAATATATGTATTTAAAGTGAATGGCGTCATTAGACTTGATTTTGTCAAGTATATTGACATGGATATTGATATTGATGTTGATATTGATATTGATATTAATGTTGACATTGATGTTGATATTGATGTTGATATTGATGTTGATGTTGATGTTGATGTTGATATTGATGTTGAAGTTGATGTTGATATTGATGTTGATGTTGATGTTGATGTTGATATTGATGTTGAAGTTGATATTGATGTTGAAGTTGATGTTGATATTGATGTTGATATTGATGTTGATGTTGATGTTGATATTGATGTTGAAGTTGATGTTGATATTGATGTTGATGTTGATATTGATGTTGAAGTTGATGTTGATATTGATGTTGATATTGATACTATTGACATGGTACTATCCTACACTTAACGGTACCAAATTTTGGTAACCATTAAGCCTCGGAAAATACACGGAAAGACTGTCGAATTTTATCGTGCTACCTCACTTTTACCAGATTTTTCGCATAAAAATTTCACTGAGAAAAATGAGTTTGCTGTTATATACCTTTTAGCTACTTTTTAGCTACTTTTACTACCTTTTACCTACCTTTTAGCTACTGCAGCTAATAATTAGCTGTTACATCAAAACACGATAGTTGTTTTAGCTAATTCTTAGCTATTACAGCAAAACATGTTAGCTATTTTAGCTAATTCTTAGCTATTTTAGCTAATTCTTAGCTATTACAGCTAATTCTCATATATTACAACTAAAAAATTAGCTATCCATATAATAGCAAACTCATTTAGCTAAAATAGCTAAGAATTAGCTAGAACAGCTATAAAACTTGTTTCTCCCTGTATATAGGAAATGTGGTAAAAATTTGTGAGATAGCATGGTTATAGATGGGACTGATTTTTACGGGTAATATTCACAATCTCAACGTCATAAAAAATTTAAAAATTAGCACAGTTATATTATTGTGTTTATTATTATTTTTATTACTATTTTTATGTTGCGGTTAGTATACTATTTTCTCTAGCAAGCAATATGAGGTTAAAATCATCAATATTTTTTTATTGAAACAAGACTGCGATAAAAGGATAAAAGCTATACTAAAGTTTTACGTTACTATGTAAATTATGTGTTCATGTTATTTAAAAATGCCATTGAATTTAACATTTTTTTAATACCATTTGGAATGTACTGGGATCCTTTTAAGCAACTGATAAGCCTTTCTATACAGATAAGGTACGTGCACACAGCATTATTGTATAGATGTTGCTTACGTTATTTTTTATACTTCCTGTCACTGATGAGCATAAATTGCGATAAACACTGAAGCCACAGAAAATATCAAACATTTTTTCATTCAAAAATTACGATTTTTCAGATTTTGAAACAAAGATGATGAACTTTAGAATAGTTAATTAAAAAGTTATTTCGTGTATAAAACTTGTGATTATAGATGCAGTATTTTTAGAAGAGGTACAAATATATAATAAAATATATAAGACAGCTATTGCTCAGTGGGAAATTTGATGATACTCAAGCTTGGCCCAGGCTTGGGACAATGTTGGGCCAGTATTAGCCAAGCTTGGACCAAGCTTGTGCCGATGGTATAATTTTCTACTGGGTAATAGTTAACTACATTTGATAATTAACTATACATTTGATAGATAACTATACATTTGATAATTAACTACATTATTTGATAGTAACTAACTAACTAACTATTGATAGTTTCAAATTCATTTTTACACGGAGAAAAATCGCAAATGACATTTATTACTAATAAGGTTAAGTGAAAATTACTGAAACTCACTTAAGTAATATTTACCTCTTTTAATGAATCTCAGATTAAATTAATTTTTAGCAGTATTAACCAAATAGTTGTTCATATCTTATATTACTTTATAGAACTTTGAATGAATAAATATAAATATAAATATAAATATAAATATATATATATATATATATATATATATATATATATGAAGTTTATATACAAATGTTTATATACAATATTTTCCTCCGTTAACACAAAAGAATGAATATATTGAAAGAAATATTCTACTTGTTCAACTACATTTAGCAGTTAGTCATTTTTTTAACTTCAGTTCAGATTAGAAAATTAAGACACATTTCATAAAAGAGTTTTCATGTTTTCCCTGTTTCGCATTTCGAGTCTCTACGCGCTCTATTAAATTTCAATCCAGTTTACTGGACGACGAAATACCACAAGAATTCAAAGAGATGCCGATATATGTAGTAAAACTTTGTAAAAAAAGCAATCTTTTGGCATATTATAAAGTTCAAGCTCAACTATATTTGAATTAATAAAAAAAATCCAGTATTAACATTGTTACTCTCTATTGTTATTTCACAGTTTTCTTAAAAGTATCAATTTGACACCAAAAAGTATCAAATTGATCATCGAAAGTATCAAATTGATCTCAGAAAGTGTCAAATTGATCACAAAATCTTCATCAATTTGATATTTTTAGGCAAACTGTGTTATTGTTTTATATTTTTATCCATAATATCGATTATTTTCTATTATTATTATTGTTAGTATTATTATTATTTTTATTTATTTTTTTTTTACAAAACAAGTTTAGGAGAGGAAAAAATGCATTTACGCATTTATTGTTATTATTATCATTATTATCATTATTATCATTATTATCATTATTATCATTATTATCATTATTATCATTATTATCATTATTATCATTATTATCATTATTATACTAACATGGTTTTATAAATAGAAAACAGATTTTCTAGGTTAAAGATTTTTTTGGCTTGGCAAATACTTGAAGAAAGAATGAGTCACAAAATAAGCGAGAAATAAAATTATATAACACATGTGAGATGAATATTTATTGGAATGTTCTATATGTCAAGTGTTATTATTGTAAACACTGCTTTGAATAAATTTAGAATAAACTTTTGCGTCTTCAAAGAGAAAACGGAGAATGTGATATGCGTAAGGCATGGCTATATTTGAAGCTGCATTACAAAAAAAATAATTGAGGAAAACACTTTTCATTTTTTGGAAAATAAAGGACAACTCAATAGCTATCAAATAACGTTGAAAAAAGATTTATAAAAGCTAATCATGTAGGGCGAGAGTTTACATAAAATCCAATAAATGCATCAAGCTTAAAGGGCTTGTTTGAACATTTATAATAAAATAAGTAATTGGAAAAAATCATTTCTGTTTTCCGTGAATGATAGAGCAACTCAAAATTTGTTAATTTTCTTAAAAAAATCCAAATTAATTAATAAATTATTAATTAATAAACAATAAAATAATAGAACAATACAAAATTACTTTAAATGTGGAAATAATGGCCTGAAACCTTTTAAATTAATTATATTACGAAAAACCACATAAATCCTACAAATAAATTGTATTTTTTTTCCTTTTTTTGTTGTTTCCAAACAATCTTACCAATCGATTTGGTTACCAACTAAATATTATTTTCCAACAATGAATGCGACCTACGTTAAATAATAAATTGGAGTTTTAGTCCTTAAACCATCGTTTCTAAAACTTTGAGGCCAAAATCGATTTTGGTGGGGAAAAAAAGAAATAATTTCTTCAACAACTTCCAGATTCTTTGATACGAAAAAAAAGATAATCCCCTTCGGCAAGAATTTGCCCTAAAGTCCTTAATAATTGAATCACTCTGCAAAAAATAATCTAACGTGAAAACCGATGTATCGCTTTTATCGTCGATTCATTATTTTAGAGGCGTTTTTTCCAGAGCTTTTAAAAACAAAATACAAATGTAAAACTCCGAAAAGTAAACATTAAGCTGTTGAGGAAACAAACAATATCATGAATGATTAATAATCATTGAAATAATACAATAAAATACGTTTTGAGTATATGATTTATAGTATAAAAAAATAGGTACACTTAATCGAATAAAATAGAATGAAAAATGAGCAAATAAGTGGAAAAGGAAAAAAATAACAATAAACAAATGAAAAGCAAAAGGCGTGACAATGGAGAATAATAATAAATAATAAAGGTAACAATAAACAATAATAATAATGAATAATAAAAGTAACAAAAAACAATAATAATAATGAATAATA
>WNHD01010120.1:0-11925 GCA_011057455.1 Ganaspis sp. Gsp50
ATATTTTGAATTATTGGGAAGTATTTGGGAATATTTTGAAGTTTCTTGAAGTAGTCTGAAGTATTTTTAAATATTTGAAGTATTTTGAAGTAGTCTGAAAAAAGGGGACGAACTGTGATCCCTGGACTCAATAAATTCCCTGATATTCAAAAAAATTCGCTGATATTTCCCGGTCTTCCAGGTTTTCCAGTTACTGTAGACACCCTGACAGTGAACAGCTGATTGCCGACCTGAGGATGACGAGAGAAGCGAATCATCATCAGTTGTCGATTGTCGAATGCAACTCGAACTTGAAAACCGGTCTGATGGGAAATGCAAGACAAGAATGCGAGGACAAGGTACGTTCCCACTGTAACCGGACACCAGGAACCTATTTGCGTGAATATACATCTGTTTATACTATATACTGTTTGCATGTATAAAATGCAATACGTCTAATGAAAGAAGACACGCCCTAAGATCTCAACAGATCTGAATTATCAGAATTCCGTCAGCGGCAAATCACAAGAAGACGATTAACTAACGAGCATTGAATGAAGACTACTGTCGATGTGATAACTGATATTTATCAATTTAGAAAAAAAGGATGCGAAAAGCACATTTTCTGTACTTGTGTGTTCTTTTCTATACTTGTGTGTTATTTTCTCTACTTGTGTGTTATTTTCTATAACACTTTCTCTTCTAATTAATAAAAACTTTTTTAACTCGATTTAATTTATGACTGGCCTGATTTGCATCTCGTGCATGAAGAACAGTCTATTTTTCAAAAAAGATATCGGTTACTAAAAGAAAACCGGTATTGTAAATTTGTAACACATGTGTAACTGTATTGGACAATTTTACGATGTGTCTACTTTCTCGTTGGGGAAAAAATAGTAATTAAATGTAGTGAAAAATAAGTAGTATCTTGCGATAAGTATGTGTACATTATGTATGCGTACAGTTCATTTAAAAGTATACCAAAATGTTGGTACCGACTTGGTATCAGCACCAAAATGTATATCACTGATGCCACGAAAGAATGAAATTGACTGCAAAATCTTTATATCATTTTGATTCCAAAATTATCAAATAGGTGGCAAAATCTTTGTCAATTTGATGTCAACATTATCAAGTAGATTGTAAAATCTTTATCAATTTGATACTTTTGATATCAATCTGCTACTTCTCGCATACTTTTGATATCAATTTGATACGTTTGATTACTTTTGATAACAATTTGATACTTTTGATTACTTTTGATAACAATTTGATACTTTTGATTACTTTTGATAACAATTTGATACTTTTGATTACTTTTGATAGCAATTTGATAACAATTTGATATTTCCAAGTTAAATAACTGTGTACGTTATACAAATATACATTAAGTACATGTAGATTATAATAAATACAATCTCACACATGTACAATATACACATGTACACTCCTGGCAATGTTTGCTTTATTAACATCTCGACGCTTGTCTTATCCAGGTGAACATATGCATAAGACAAGAGTAGATATGTTACAGCACACATTTCCAAGAGTATACATTACACATATATATGCATTATCACGTAAACATATCAAACTCATTAGCTCATGATAATTATCTACTTTTTGTCGATATCTAATTTCAAATACTACTTTTACCGCTTCTCATGCATTTTAAGATATTCATCTAAACCTCATTGAGAAGGTCAGATCAAGATTTTCAAAATCTGGTCCTGGAGGAAACTGTAACAACCAACAACCGTGTACAAGATGCATAGAGGATGTATATGTGTATGCAAGGTAAATGTATAGAAAATGTATATGTACACTTCTATGTATGTACCTCTAATTCTATGTATACTTCTATATATATATACATAGAAGATGTATATGCAAAGAAGATGTATATGCATAGAAGATGTATATGTATAGAAGATGTATATGCATAGAAGATGTATATGAATATAGAAGATGCATATGTATAGAAGACACATATGTATACAAGATTTGCTCTGGAGACGGTGAGATCATGTTCGAGCCATAAATTACTATACGGGGACTTTTATAACAAGCCAAAATAATCAATATAACTTCTATAGAATGATTGATCGTAGCAGTAGTAATTCATGTTATGAATTGGCTGATCAATTTCTAATCTTGCCAGATCGGGATTACACAGGAAGTGAAAGCCTAATTCGATTTATAGTCTGACCAAAATAGTAAAAATGACCAAGTATAGCTTTTATAAAAATATTGGCTACAATTTTTATATGCTCTTATTCGCAACATATAGAGGACAATACGAAATTCACCACTGGGTTACTAATTGATATATTAAAAGGCAGAAGAAGGAAAGAAGTAGAATAAGGAAAAGAAGTAGAAAAAAGAAGTAGATAATACCGCAGATCAAACAACTTCAAACTTTAACAAATCAAACAACTTCAAATAATTGAAAAATAAATATATAAAACAAAAAAGAATGAATTTAAAAAACACATAAAGAAATAAATATATAAAACAAAAAAGAATGAATTTAAAAAACACATAAAAGAATAAATACATAAAAGAGAAAAGAATGGATTTAAAAAACACATAAAGGAATAAATATATAAAACACATAAAAGAATAAAAACCTAAAATTAAGTAATAAAATTTTCCATAATGACAAACAACGACATTGATAAGTGTATAGTGACATTTAAAATTTGCTCCTCCAGGTTAAAAAGCACTTATTTTTATTAAGTTTTTAGTATTTTGGAATTACATTATTTCCCTCAATGTTAAACAAATTCCTTAAATGCTAATGGAAATTCAAAAAGAAAGGTGTCATCAATTTTTGTCCCAAACTCTAAAATATTTGACTTCCATTTAGAAATTTCTATACAAAATGACATTCAGTAGCTTAGCCTATTTTCATAAAGCTTACCTCGTAAATAAAATTCACATAAAAGTTAAATAATTAATTGAAGTATTTAGAACCAATCAATTTTAACTTTCCATTTTCAAACTTAAATATATTTGCATAATTATTTACGGAATTTACAGCTAGTTATAAAAAAGTTGAAGAAACAGTTAAGGCTATTAAAAATGACGCAGATGACTCAAAATCTTATTCTCTGTAAAATTTTACATTCCTTGGAACAAAAATTGATACCCTCTCTGAAACTTTACATTCTTTGTCAAAAATTAACATCCTCCGAAAGTTTGCATTACCTACAAAAATGTATCTGTTTTCCTCACACATGAAACTATACACTATCGAATTTTGAAAACATTAACTGTTTTTGAAGAAAAAAAAAAAAAAGAAAATTTTGTTTGCAAACTGAAAATAGTATGATGCGAGGGTTCCAAGTAAGTATATGTATAATACTGATGATAAATTAATGGCCAATAAGAATGGATGGCCACAAGAAGCCATTTCCAATGCAAATACAAAAGGACCCTAAAGAATTACGAATGTAAATCTTACTACGAATGAAAAACAGTTTGGGAAAGAAAGATCGGTACAGTAACAATTATTTGATCCTAATTTTTGCTAACGGCTTGCATTTCTAACGGAGCAGCTGAATTACTACTGAAATATTAGCCTCTCGCTTTTCTAAGGGATAAAAGAGTAGGATGGAATGTTGATTCAGTAGAAACAGCTTGTCTGACCCTGTTTGACTAGCGCAGCACTCCGTTAGCAATATATCTTGTACAGTCTAAGTCTGACTCCTAGAGATAGTAGGCTTCCACATAAATACAAACAGTGCCTCGTATATATAGCATTTACTGCACACACTGCAAAAATTCCACAATATCTTGATGATGCTCTGAAAGCTTTAAGGCTTAGTTAGCTAACTGTGTCTACAGGATAATTCTTTATTCCTAAGCTTTGTCTTCAAGATCCTTTCAAGATTTCAACATAGCACTACTGACTTATAGATACACAGACGTGTGTTCTTGTGTTAGATGCATATTTGTATATTAGGTGTGCATTCGAATATTAGACGCATATCCTAAAAATGCACATCCCTAGGACGCATATCCGAATATTAGATGTATATCCTTAAGATGTACATCCTTAAGACGCATATCCTTAAGACGCATATCCGAATATTAGATGTATATGTCCTTAAGATGCACATCCTAAGATGCACATCCGAATATTAGATGGACATTCTTATATTAGATGCACATCATTATGTATATGCGCATCCGTAAATTACATGAACATCCTTATGTAGATGCACATTCATAAGTTAATTGCACATCTTTATGTATAGATGCACATTCATAAATTAAATGAACATCCTTATATAGATTCACATCCATAAATTAAAAAAACATCCTTATGTAGATGTACATCCACAAATTAATTTGCACATTCTTATGTAGATGGACATCCTTATGTACATATACATCCTTACACCCAGAGAAAAGATTTATTTGAATTCAATATAATTTATTTGAAACAAATAACCGTATATTTGTCTCAGAACCAATTAACTTATTTATTTGTTTTAAATAAATATTCTATTTGGCAGAAATAAAATTTGTATTTGAATCAAATAAATTTTTATTAGAACCAAATAAAATTTATTTGGAACTGAGACAAATATACCATTTCTCTGGGTGTATAGATGCACACACCTTTATACACCCTTATACAATTCTAACCTCCATAAGTCCAATTTCCAGGATGTTGGCACTGCCACTTAAAATTTTTACAAAAGTACTCTTTACCGATGTAAAAACCAAACAAAATATCCTCTCAAAGATCCTTATCAAAATCTCCTTTCAACCAACAAACTTCTGTTCGCAAAAATTATTCAAAATTCGTCTCGAAACTTATCAGAATTTCGTAGTAAACACTTCCTTGAGTCAAAATTTTAGTTCTTTCAGAGAATCTAAAGAGAAAGATGTTCATTTTCTTCTCCGAAGGTGCGCACATTTACAAAAATGCACTACGTGAAAACTAAATGCGAACTTAGAAAACAGAACTTCATGTATACGAGAAATCCGACGAACATTAAAGATCTTACAATAGCTGTTTCTACTAATGTCTTAAAAATGATTTAGGGCTCTTGTATACGTAAAACAAAACCTAGACTCGAAATACAAACACATTGATATCAAAATTTCAACACTACATTGATATCAAAATTTCAACACTACATTGATATCAAAATTTCAACACAACATTGATATCAAAATTTCAACACTATATTGATATCAAAATTTAGACACATAGATACCAAAATTCTAACAAATTGGTCTCAAGATTCAAACACTGACAATAGAATCAAAATATTTCACAATTACATCACAGATATTGATGATAATGTGATGAGGACATTAGCACACGAAATAAACAAAAATATTAAGATAGCTGAACGAGATTACAGGCAAAAAGATGTGGTCTTGAAGAAGAGGATTGCAAAGAATGTCTTTGAAGCGCCAACTGGAATTTTCAGACTGATAGTTTTTACAAACGTAAAACTCCGGATGTGCAATCATCTCGCTGCTGGTTGACGACCTGTTCAACTGCACCGACAAATGGCAACGATTCTTCTGAAGAATAAGTAATTAAGGAATGGACGATATTCGAAAGAATCATTCAAAATAAGCGTTAGCTTTGCTCTGAATCAGAAGAACGGAAGAAGGGTGAAAAAAGTTTACACTGAGAACGAGCCTATCAAAGAAAGAGAAACGGAAAGAAGAGGTCCATGACCGATACAAGAAGAGTGGAAGCCAACAACCAGTGCTATACTAGTACTAACTACCACGCATACTTTCAGTCTAAATTAGTTAAAATCCACTGATAAGTAAGTAAATCATGCAGGAATGTTAAGCAAGCATCATCAGACGCTAAAGCGACGAGTAGAACATTTTCTTCGTTATTAATAAAAATTTCTCTTCGTTATTAATTAAAATTTTCCTTCATTATTAATTAAAATTTCCCTTCATTATTAATGAAAATTTCTCTTCGTTATTAATGAAAATCTCCCTTCATTATTAATGAAAATTTCTCTTCGTTATTAATGAAAATCTCCCTTCATTATTAATGAAAATTACTCTTCGTTATTAATGAAAATCTCCCTTCATTATTAATGAAACTTTCTCTTCATTATTAATGAAAATTTTTGTTCATTAAATAAACAAACACTTTTTTATTATTAATGAACACAAACTTCTTCGTTAACGAAGAAGCAAACAAAAGACTCTATTTGACCCCTCCTTGTCACACTTTTTACTTATGACCTTGAAAATTTTGCACCAATGTTAAGAATCAGTGCAAAATTTTCAATCGAAGTGATATGATTTAAATATACAGAGTACCAGGTTTAGAGGAAATTTTTTGCGGGTTTATGAAATTGTGAAACGTTTACGAATCATCTTAGATAAAAAAAAATTACCATCTTAGATAAGGTTGCTAAATCAATGCGAATCAAGTGAATTGCGAGCAACTTAATTTTTCAGGGTAAATTGAAATAATTATGTAAAAATGTAAAACAAGGATGATAATTCTGCGTAAAAATGTAAAAGGAGGATAATAATTCCATAAAAATGTAAAAGAAGGATGATAATTCCGTAAAAATGTAAAAGAAGGATGATAATTTCATAAAAAGTAGCAAAAATGATGAGTAAGCAATCTACAAACCGCATAATAATCTGTTAAAACTTAAGTGACTTTTGTGTAAAAGAAACAATCAAATATAAAAGTGCTCTTGCGTGACAATTTCAGCACCTGTCGTGCCTTCGACGATTTCTCAACTCTAAGGAGGATTATTTAAGAACGCAGCAAGTCAACTGTTACAAGCACAGTTTGCGTGAGTAAGGTAATCACAAATTTCCCAAAGTTGAGGAACAGTTTGAAGATTCAATTTCAAAAGCCAAAAAATCGAAGAGGTGGAATAAGACACAAAGTGTAGCAACAAAGAGGTCGTGGTACTAAATTTATTAAACTAATGTACGCACTAAAATTCCTATACATGTTTATAAAAAGATTTATAAAAAGATTTATAAAACGAATATTTAATAAAAAGATAATGAATTTAAAATAATGTTATTAGAGATGTATATACATGCGAATTTTTTTATACTTTGGTATAATAAATTTAGTATCTATATCTCTATATATATATATATATCTCTTATAAGGGTCTCTATATAGACCCTTACAGTATCTGTGTATAGTATCCTTATAGGTCTGCAGATGTCTGTAGATGCATGCACATAGATCTGCAATGTCTATGGATGCATGTACATAGATCTGCAATGTCTATAGATGCATGTATATAGATCTGCAAATGTCTATAAATGCATGTATATAGATCTGCAGATGTCTATAGATGCATATATATATAGATCTGCAAATGTCTATAGATGCATGTTATACACTGCAAAAAATGGTGTCTTAAAAGTGGGACAAAAGTGTCTTTTTTGGGCAAAAATGTCTTAAATTAAGACATTTTTTGTGTCTTACTCACCAAATATGTCTTAAATTAAGACGTTTTTGCTCAAAATAAGACACTTGTTTTTATAGTGTATAGATCTGCAGATCTATTATATGTACATGTATAATGAATAATAGATTATTCTGTACAACGAAAGTGTACTTTTAGAGTAACTTTCTTTGAAACAACTTAAATTACTTTTTTGTACATTTGTACCATTCTTGTCTGTGTTATTTTTGTCATCGTCACATTTCAAGCAAAAAGAAAAGCTTCAAGATTCTAAATCCAAGCTGCAAATAATGCGTAACAGGACCAATCGGAACAACATAACATTGAAACTAACTGCACAACTGAACTTTATGCTGTTAAGTATATCATGTTTTTTAACAAACTTATATTTCTGTTTATTAGTCAAATTAAAAACTGTTTATTGTTTATGCGATTGTAAAATTAGAATTGTAAACAAAACCTTGGTAGGCAACAAAAAGTTCAATAAAAATTTTCGTCTAATTTATACACAGGAAAAACAAAATGTTCAATTTCAAGATGAACTTGAATATGCATGTAGAATATGCATGTAGAATATACATGTAAAATTCCAATTTATCTTGGAATTTAACGGATGATTTTGAAAAAGAACATTTAGTTTTTTTCTCTGTAGTACTATAACTACACAGACATGTAACACAGATTGTAACATTTTTTCTATACGAAAATGTAAAACAAAACTTCCTCTATGAAAAAAAAACACACAGAAAAACGCACAGAAAAAAATTGGTTCAAATTCGTTTCGAGTTATTTTTAATTAGTGCTAAAGTACATAGACGGTGGCGCCCTCTCACAGGATTATATTTGTTTCGTATTGTTTTAACACCAATTTAGGGTTAAAGTAGCACTTATTATTTCTAGTGTGAAGAAGCAAAACATAAAATGAAAACTTGTAAGTAAAACAAAATGAACATTACCATTTTACGGAACAACATTAGGAGATCAAAATGGAAACATACCTGAAATCAAAAACAAATACTTTTGTTTAGAAGGATTGAAATCATGTAATACCAAATATACATTTTATATATGTAACTCTTTAACGCGCAAATGTGGTTTCTCCTTCATTATAGAACTGTATCTTAAAATAAAAACACTATTCAATAGGAAGTGGCGCATCATTGGCCCAATATTGGGAGACAAAGGTGCCAACATTGGCTCTATGATGGCAAAAAATAATGGCACAACATTGCTAAAAAGATTGATACTCAATATTCAATGTTTAATACTCAAAGTTTAATACTCAATGTTTAATACTCAATGTTTAATACTCAATGTTTAATATTCAATGTTTAATACTCAATGTTCAATACTCAATGTTCAATATTCAATGATCAATATTCAATGTTCATTCAGTGTCCAACATTCACTTATTTAATTATTCAATCTCATATACCTATTAGTTTCTATAGATTTTATCACCTAAAGAATCTAAAGAAATCAAACATGTGTTTCCGATATAATTCCACTCGGTAAAAGCATTTACATTTTGATTTTTATCACCTTCGGATCCCAAATGTCACCAAAAGCCTAATTTTTTTAAAAATTAGTTTCCCTCAAGGCTCGTTTTTTCAATTTCTTTATCCGTTGAATAGTACAAATTACAAGAGAGATTTGAAATTCTGGGTTATTTATTCTGATTTATGGAAACAAAATTAGACCGTAGATTTAAAATTCGAAATGACGCACTAAGAGAAATGAAAGTGATTACTGTTTAGTTAAATTAACGAAAGAAACTATATGGTATAGAAACAACCATCTAGGTATTACAATATATAGTATAGTAATATAGTAATCATAATGTAGTAATAATAACATGTAGCATAGTATAATCATACATAGCACAGTAATAATAACATAATAATAATACATATATATAGTAATACATGTACACTAAAAACAAAATGTTCTTTTTCAATACACTAGCGCCTCTACCGGCCGCAAGCGGCCAATATCGTTGCCCTTCTAAGTTTTCTATTCTCAATGCTATAACTCAAGTTCGAGTTATTTCGATTAATTTCGAGGTTCGAGTTAAAATGGCTGCTTTCAATTCGAGATTCCATGCCATGTTTTTTTTATAGTAGGATCATCTGTTAAATTCCAAGACAAATTGGAATTCTACAAGCATATGCCTGTAAAAATTCAAGTTCATCTTGAAATTTAAAATTTTGTTTTTCCTATTTAACCTTTCCATCGTTAATTTGTAATATTTAAAAAATCCTTCTAAAAATATACCACATAGTTTTACTTAAAAAGGATACATTAAAGTTTACAGTAAATCCTTATATATATTGCAGAAAAAAGTTGCAAGTTTATCTGTTTCTGATAAACATGATCATGTAAAAAGTAAAAATGCGATTAAGCCAGTTGCCATGCGAGTTTCAAAAGAAGTTTTGGATGCAAGGTGTGCAAATGTACATAGGAAGTCTAAACTTAATAAAATAAAGAAGCATGGTTTAATACAGCTTCCTTATTCTGACAAATATAGTTCAATATACAGTTGTTGCATTCTTTAATGTGAACTAACTGTAACTGGAAACAGAAGAAGATACACGGTCAAGATGTTGACCAAGGTAATCATTGCCACAATGTGCTAGCAAAGCTCTTTTACAGCTTCACTCTGAATTAAAAATTAACCCATTAGTGATCCACCCAAATTTGGCTTTTAATGCAAATAGATCTTGAAGTATGCAATCACATATCTATGTGATTGCAGATTCAAGTATCTGCCACAGAAAGACCCGTATTCTAGGTTTAAGTTTATATTCTTAGCTCCTATTCCAGTATATTCTATTTTTAAATTAAGTGTTTTATTTTTCAGTGTAATAAACATCTAGGTCTACTGGAAACATCTAAATTCGCGAAATCCTTACTGTGTAGCTAAACTAGACAGTAACTAGTCGATCACTTCGTTACATTTCTAGATAGTTACTGTACAGATACTCTATGTCGTGCCAGTATAGTGTCTAGAAAAACTAGACAGTAACGTTATAGCGCCATGACTGTTTTCCACATGGGAGGAACTGGGAAGGGAGAAATTAGTATGAAGGCAAAGGAAGAGAGTGTTGGGATTGGAGGAGAAACTGGAACAGGGACAGGGAAGTGAAATTGCTCAAATGTGCTGGAAGTTGATTCAGCAGGACGAAAAAAGGAAAACAGCACTGACAGGTTGGGAAAGAGAAGGAAGGGAAGTATTAGAAGAGGAAATGCAATATTCGTTAAAGGGGGAGGGAATTATGGATGGGTGGCGTAGAGAGATAGAGAAGAGAGATAGAAAAAGATTGGGGAGTCCAAATACAAAAGATCGTATAAAATGGTAAGAGGGGAGGGATTACCGAGGTATTTGGAGAAGTTGAGGAAGTATGGAAAGTAGAACAGGGTGTGTAGGTTTAGAATGTAGCAAGGGTTTTTTAGAAATAGTCATTCAAACTTTTTTGAGGCCATTTTTTCGTTAAATAAATCTATTTCAATTAGTAGTTATTTATAAACTAGATTATTAGTTTTTGACTATAGAGATTAGTACATTTTTAGTATTTTAAACGGTAAACGCCTTTTCGTTACTGAATTTGTAGAAAATCACTAAATCAAATCGAAAGAGTAGGTTGAATGTCGATAACAAATTTACGGATTCAAACCATTAAACCTTATAATGCAATAAAATATGGAATACTTCCTTAAAACATACAAAATGTGTGTCAGTTGTATAATTTTGTGTTATTGTTACCACAACGGAAAAGCTGAAGCACCGATAAATACCCATATGTAGTCTAGATTGAAATTTATGAAACTATCGAAAAGCAGGTTTTCTGATATTGAAGCTTGCTGGTTAACCGATAGATTGAAACGTTTGTGGCATAGAAATTTCAATTTATCGCAAGCGCATGCAACTGCTAGATTTCTATACTTGGCAAGAGATGTTATGATTTATAATTCAGAATTTATATAGTCCTTTTAAAAATTACAGTAAGTAAAATTCAGTATTTAATTATAAAGGTGTTTTTATATGTGAATGACCTACGCACCTTTTAATAAGATTTCTACTTAATATTAGTTCCTACTCAATTAATTCTACTTAATTAATAAGATAACACAGGCACACAAAAAAAAAGAAAGTCAAGACCCAAAGGGTACAACCCCCTACCCCCTCGTTTTTGGGTGCGCTGAAACCGAATATGACCATAAAAAAAATTTTTAACTATTGGTTTCCCCATAATCGCACCCTATGGTAAGGGTTGAAATGTATTTTTCATGTTACAAAAAAGATTTGAAACAGAATCCTGGAAAATAAATATTTTTTAATATGCTAATTCTGTTTCTTTTGAAAAGAGGTTGTGGAACAACATCCAATCATTTAATCAATTTGTCTCGGAGAGACAGGTAGCTCAGTTGGTCAGAGCAGTCTACCGGCAATAGAAAGGTCGTGGGCTCGTATCCCACCCTGTCCTCTGATTTTTTCTGAGTT
>WNHD01010127.1:0-14335 GCA_011057455.1 Ganaspis sp. Gsp50
ATTTACCTTATGGACTACTTTATTGACCTTATGGGCTATATGGAGGAACTTAGCACCTATGAGACTTTATGCACAATATACTATTAACACTGGTTCAAAATAACACCAAACATATTTCAACCAATCTCCTTCTGCGATACACTATTTCTTCCATGTAACAATAAACCAAAAGTAGTAGAAAAGAATCCGATAACAGAACAAGAAGACAATAGAAGAGCAAACCGAATTGGAACAATCATTAAAATGTTAACGATTGCATAACGTTGACAAATGTTTTTTTTCCCCAAAAACAAGTGTAACTGTGAAAAGACACGTCGAGGGAAATGATTTAGATTTAAAATATGAAACGTGCGTCGACGCGTGGCACCGCAACGTGTCAGTAATAGCATTAATTCCCTCAGACACGAAAACACCCTTGCAGAGACAAGTGATATCCTCTTCCATTGCAATCTCAAATAAATACATACACAAACGCAAGCAAGCAAGCAAAGGGAGATGAACAACCCTGGTAAAGAGATTGCGATTGTGCTGCGAAGAGGGGGTGGGTGGGATGTTGCTGTAGCAAAAGCAGGTCGGTGTGACAGGGCGCATCTCTTTCAGACAAATTGTTTGGGCCGAGTTAGTTAGTCGTACCACAATGGAGTGGCACTTGCAACTTAGCCACGCCACGCTGCGACGCCTCCCTCGTTACATTACATTACATTTATCTCGAACGGTTATCCGTTTGCATCCCTCGACCCCTCTTCACCCGGTTTCGGTTATCTCTATGGCAACACCGCAGCTAAAGCACGTGCCCTTTTCTTCTCTACTCTGGTAGTATAACACTGTCCCGTTACAGCATACGGAGAAACCGAGAAGATTCGAGGAAATCGACTACTCACGCCACCGACGCGACACGCGACAACAAATTCGCAACACCCGTGATAGGGAGTCGCTGATGGGGATCGCATAGGGCTAGGGCTCTAATGGCTAATCGATCCCGGTTCACGAACCTTTCTCTGATTTCCAATTACGCGTTTGATCAATTATTATCATCTGTTTTATTGCAGCATGAAAAACACTTTCTCTATGTGCCGGAAACTATTCACTGAGCTCACTAATATGCAAATAGTATATTTACTCTCATAACTAAACTTTTGGGGTTATATACCTACATAGGATTTTTAAACTATATACCTATATCAATGTCAACTTGAACCTACAGGTCTGCTGTAAGAAATAAAAATTTAGGTAACTAACAATACCAGCATTGTTGTTTAACTATAGTTAAATAAAAACTTATAAGTTTTTATTTCGTACATCAGAAGTGTAGCAAATTTAACTTATATACGGAAAAAATCTGCAGATGCACTTATCGTACACTGTTAAAAATTTCTATGACAATTTTACTACAATGTATAGGAAATAATTTTCATATACGTATTCTGCCGTACATTTTTAAAAAGACACTATCTACAAGAGCCAGATAGTGACTTTTTAAAAATGTACGGCAGTATTGTAATTTTACTATACACAAAATAGTATTTTTAAAGTACAAGTATAGCAAAATTGCTAAACACGTATAGTAAAATTGCTAAACACGTATAGTAAAATTGCTAAACACGTATAGTAAAATTGCTAAACACATAATCATGTATACTTATTTTACTACACATGTATAGCAAAACTAAATCAAGTACAGTAGTTTTACTAATATTTTGTGTACTAATCACTTTACGACACAAGTGTAGTAAAATTACTATATACGTTTATGCAAATTACTTCCTAAACACTGTAGTAAAATTACAAACATTTTTAACAGTGCATTAGATGCCACTTATCATTGTAGATGCAACTCGAGAATTTCTTCCTTGTAATCTACCTTAAACCAAAGTTAACCTAACCTGTACGAATCTTGATATAATCTACAAAATAGTAATCAAAATTACTACAATTATTTAGTTATTATCAGTACCATGGAAGTCCCAGTTTCCGTCTACCTAAGGCGGCCAAAGACCCAGTTTCCGTCCACTTTAATTTTGACTAACTTTCGTAATTAATTTATTTGATTCAATGTTTTTACGTAAACCAACCTAAATAATTCTATGTTAACGATAATACAATAATTTAATAAGTTAATTTACATTATAATAAAGAAAATTTGTAAAAGTAGACGGAAATTTGTAAAAGTAGACGGAAATTTGTACAAGTGGACGGAAATTTGTACAAGTGGACGGAAATTTGTAAAAGTGGACAGAAATTTGTAAAAGTAGACGGAAATTGGGACATGGACGGAAACTGAGACTTCCACGTAACTAATTTAGTTTACTAGAACACCCACTGCTGGATTTTGCACTAGAAATAAAAAGTGCTACTTTAACCCTAAGATCGTGTTAAAACAATACGAAACAAATATAATCCAGTGAGAGGGCGCCACCGTCTATGTACTTTACCAATTTTTTTGTGTGTGCAGTTGTTATTTGTTGTTGAAAGCAATAAATTGGGTGGCGCTGAAGAAACTAATGAAACCCAGTCACTTTTCAGATTGTAGTCAAAGACTTTTGTAAAACAAGAGTGTCAAGCAATTAATGTGAGTTGGATTCAGGAATTCGATAAAAACAGTGTCTAAGGTGACAAGATCGATTAATCGTGACAGTCATGGTTAGAACGACAAATATCGGCTCGAGATCTACAAAGACCCTGGTCCTGACGATGTTTCTTCTCTAATCTCTCCTAACAAGGAAACCTGACCTATACAAGCTTTAGGAGCCGCGGCTTGTTCCACTCATGTTTACTTAAGAGATATACAAGATGGACTACCGAATCCCAAATGACAAATAAGATAAAGAAAACCACATTATCTCTGTGTATCTAAATAAAAACCATTTTATCTTCCTTGTATTTTTCGAATAGACATTAAGCTTCCTTCACTTATTCTCAAAAACTGATTTAAAGATGAAATTTAGAGTACCGGATTCTCAATTATATAATTTTTAATAAAAATATGTACATATGTGTACTAAGAAACTATTCTTTTCTACAGAAAAGAATAGTTTTCTATTTTCTAGAGAAAAGAATAGTTTTCTATTTTCTACAGAAAAGAATAGTTTTCTATTTTCTATATAGAAAAGAATAGTTTACGTATTCTCTGAATCCGAATAAGCGTTAAGTAGGTATAATACTTTCAAATAAGCCAATATGCGCTTAGAATCAGCGAATTTTGTGCTGACAATCATAGCGAATCTTTCGCTGAAATACAATAGACTCTATGAATAGTGCCGCAGATTTGCAAGTTGATAAAATTTTTCTTGGAAAAAGTATCTCATTCTAGAGTATTCTTAAATAATTATATTAATATTTAATATTTGCGTAGCACTCACGCTTATGGCAAGGTCACCAAAGAGGGGATAAAACTAGAGCTTAATTTTCATCAAGAAGTGTCACTATTCTTGGTGGCATTATTCATAGAGTTGACTGTAATAGCAAATCTTTCGCAGAAACAACTCATTTTCGCTGATTTATACAAGTGATATATTTATAGCTTATTTATATTAATAGAATAATTATAATATATGATAAATTGAATATTAATTCAATTGTAATGTATCACATGTATGTATGTATATATGTATGTATTTATATATGTATGTATATATGTATGTATATGTATGTATGTATGTATATGTATGTATGTATGTATGTTGTATATTCACTGAAAAGAATGTTATTTCAACACTGAAACTCTTGTTAAAAGAAACCGCATCAAATATACGAAACGAAATGAGGGCGCCACTTTCTGTTAGCATTGGTTAAAATAATACACCTCAGAGCTGAAACCAAACATTCTTTCAGTGAGTTATTGTGAGTTAAAACACAATAATTCACTTGTAATGTATAAAATATTTTAATTCCCAAGAATAAAAAATGTTGCTGCCAAAGAATTCAGTAAAAAATATAATTTACCTAACCGTTCAATTTTAAAATTCCTTCAACCTACGATTTACATTGAAATTGTCGAAGCGAGCAAATTACAACTTGTAATGGAGATCAGAAGATCAGAACATCGAGTCAAACCATTGAAATCTGAGAATTGGTAGATGCTGTCCGGATAAGAATCATGGTAGGTAAATATCTCATTCATTCGTTGAGATCAGCTATTTACACTCAACTTCCGTTTCATCTGAATACTTAAAAAGTCAAGTAGTAACTCTTTTCGTTAAAGTGGGAGCAGGTTTTACGGAAAAATGCTTAATATTGCTCGCGGCAAAAAATTACACTGCAAAAATCCTCTCCTGTTAAAACTAATAACTTGAAAACACGCAAGGTAACCGATATACTAAGTACAATTTACACGAACCTTTCATTTTTATGTAAAACGCATGTCATCACTTGGACAGCAGTCCTTATTCTTCATCCTTTCATGAATTTCCGTTCTCTGAATGTTTTACAAATTCCAGAATAATACTTCTGCATACCAATACTTTTGGTTGCTTTGGTTTATTTGCCACCAAAAATTCTTGCCACAAAACAATTACACTAGAAAAAATGAGTGCTATTTTAACACTAAAATCGTGTCTCTTCAGTGACAAAACAACTAATAACAAATAACCTTCAATATAATAATTTCAATGTTGTGATAGCGTCAATTTTCGAAGCTTTTTGCAAAAATAAAACGTAATATCTAATTTTTAATAAGTAACATTTAAATTACAACATTTTAAATTTACATTTCTATTCTTTAAATATGAATCAGCGATAAGTTAGCCACTTTTTCAAATTAGCGCCTGTATGCTGAGAATCAGCGGATTTTTAGGTTATGTTTCACTGAAGCATCAGCGTGATGCTTCAAATCATCACGCTGATTTGAAAAAGTGTCTCAATTATCGCTGAGAATCAACGGAGTTTCGCTGATTCGGATTTAGAGAGTATTTAAATTTCCACTCCTAAAAATCTACTTATATATAAGTAGATTTTTATGTCCGAGTTTGTGCGCAGTAGCTTAAAAGTTATGCATTTAGCGCATATAGAATGTACCGATTAAGGTAGAAATTTCCCATTGGATTACACTCACTTTCATTACGGATTGGGTAACTTATACAGATATTCTCATGAGGGTTCTAGAAACAGAACGAGAAAATGGAGTAGGAGGAATGTAATCAGTTTTGGGACGATAAATCCTCAGAAGAGGGGTTATCTTGGTTTGCAAAATACTTTTCGTATTGATGAATAGGTATTAGAAAAGGGCACCATTTTTTGAAAAGAGTATATATATCATTTAAAAATTGTACATCCTATACATACGAAAAACAAACAGTTAAATTTCAAGATGAACTTGAATTTTTACAGGCATATGCCTATAGAATTCCACTTTATCTTGGAATTTAACAAAATGTTCTTTTTCAATGCATCACTTGTTAAATTTCAAGATAAATTGAAATTCTACAGGCATAAAAAAATCCAAGTTCATCTTGAAATTTAACTTTTTGTTTTTCCTGTGTAAGGGTTACCTACACATTGTAGTAATAAAAATAGGTATTAACCATGGTTGATACCATGGTTACACGTATTGAGATACGTGTGCACACATATCCCAAAGACTAACATTTCATAATTCAGTTTATCAAAAAAAATCAATCTCCTGACATCTCGATGAAAATGGTCTTTCAAAATCAAAAACCTAAGCATTTTTGTTAGCGCGTCGTCCTTTTGGCAAGTAAATTAGACTAAAACTATTACCTTCTAATAGGACGGTTTTTGTAACAAGAGTTGTACCAGGAATGGATACTTGTGGGAATAATTTAAGGAAAGATAGTGCGTGTCCGAAGTTGAAACGGATGGGGCGAGTCAGAGCGTTAATACGAGAGTTAAACACAGATTATCGTGAGGCATGGTGTCACCCTCTCCCCGTTAGTTCGTCTCGCTCATTCTCTTTGTAAAAGGGATCAAGCATTGTGCAGAGCATTGTGAATACTGCTGGTACCAATGATGGTTACGTACCGTGTCTGTTGTTCCGCTATCGGAGAATCAACGCGCATCACGCAACGCTAATTTGTCTTCGATTGGCCCGTCGGGGGTTCATGGCGTGGGAGATCTTTCCTCTCTTCACTCCCTTTCTAACACTCCTTACAATCTATCCCGATTGTCTCTTCCTCATCAACCCTTCTTTGTCCTCGGTCCTCGTTACATTTTCTCTCGCTTTTCATTTGGCATCTTTTTTCCTTACTATCACACTTCATTTTCCATCCTTGTGCTATTATTTATTTTCCATCCTTGTGCGATTCTTTATTTTCCATCCTTGTGCGATTCTTTATTTTCCATCCTTGTGCGATTCTTCACTATTCATGTGCGATTCTCCATTTTCCATCCTCGCGCCATTCTTCATTTTCCTTTACTTTATCCTGGATTATCATTGAAACTATCTTTCCACTTCTCGCATCTCTATTTTCTCTGTATCGTCTTCTTGAATGTTCTCTGTGCCGTTTCTCCATTCCTGGGTCCATGAGGATCGATCTGATATCACGATCTCTTTTCTCCCTCACGCTTCAAAAGTACGAATCCCTCGGGCCGATATGGCAGATCCAGAAGGGTCGAATATCATGGGTCATCACATGCCGCGTTTCGTAATGACCGCGTGCGCCGTAAATAACGTTTGTTTCAATGTTAATCTGTGCCTCCGATCAAATCTAATAAGTACGAAAGACGACGCGGAGAAACGCCGATGGCAATCGCTAAAGTCGGACCCGCGGCTCTCGATAAGCCATCAAACTTGATTGAGAACAAAATTCAAGTGTAAAAGAGATCTTTGAAGCTGCGCAAAAAAAGAGCATTTATCTACGACGGGAGTAAATTATTGCAGCCGGAAATGGCAAGAGTTTCCCGCCAACAATTTGATTGTTAATATAATTCTTATATTAGTATGATTTTTAACAGCAACAATTGCTCTTCTCTCCCAGGTGAAAAAAATCATCGGAATCGATTCCGATTATAACTTCATTGTTGGAAAATTACATGCAAAACTACCTTTGTGAAGTTTTCGTCGGAGTCGTTTCCAAGGAATTGTTTCACCTGGGCTAATACAGCAAGAGATCCAATATCAACTTAACGCCAAGATGATAACGCCAAGATGATAACGCCAAGATGATAACGCCAAGACGATAACGCCAAGACAGAAGTGATTTCAAGTTATAAAGAAACCATCCTTTTCAGATTTTGTGATTCTTAGATGCTTATAGATAATTAATGTGCGTCTTATTACATCCAAGAGGTGTATCTTATACAATCCAGTTGCAATATGAGGAAGCAAATGCGAATAAAGAAGAGGAAAGCGAGAAGGAAAGGAGTAAAGCCCTGCAGTATTGTTCGCAGCCGCTCGCTCGTGACTCGTGACTCTTGCGACCCGGATGACCCCTAACCTCAATTACCTCAGACACATCCGCCCGTTCACCCTTCTCCTTTCTTTCCTTCCTCTCTTTTCTTAGCTGATACACGAAAATGTATTTAAGAACATAGATTGGCGCTGGACAGCAGCAAACCAATACAAACTAAGAATCTTCAAGACACGTCTCTTCATATGAAGCTCAAGAATAAAGTAATAATCTGTATAATACTACCTACAATACATTAAACGTCGTTAAAAAGTTAATGCAAAGTTAAACTTGAACAGTTTTCTTGAAAGTATCAAATTGATCCCAAAACAGTATCAAATTTATCCCAAAACAGTATCTAATTGATTTAAAAAAAGTATCACATTGATCCCAAAACAGTATCAAATTTATCCCAAAACAGTATCAAATTGATTTAAAAAAAGTATCACATTGGTCCCAAAACAGTATCAAATTGATCCCAAAACAATATCAAATTTATCCCAAAACAGTATCAAATTGATTTCAAAAAGTATCAAATTGATCCCAAAAAGTATCAACTCGATATTCTTGTTATCAATTTGATACTTTCAAGAAAACTGTGGTTAATTACAATCAACGACCAATATGTTCTTTTCCAAGTGCTGTTTCAAGATCGACAAGAATCATTACAATTACACTGCAAAAAATGGTGTCTTAAAAGTTGTGTCTTATTTGTCTTAAAATGGTGTCTTATTTGATAAAAAGTGTCTTAAATTAAGACATATTTGATGACTAAGATACAAAAAGTGTCTTACTTTAAGACACTTTTTATTAAGACGTTTTTGCCCAAAATCAGATACCATGTATCATTTGTAGTGATAGTGTTGTATTTACCATTTCGTAGTGTAAGGATCCACGTATGCAATAACCACCTCTGCGCGTTGGCTAGCATCCTTGAACCAGATGCTGGTTGCGGAAGAAAGTTGCGTGAGGTAGTTATAGTACTCAGAGGTAGTTATTGCATGCGGACCCTCAATTGCCAGCAATTAAGAAAATCAAGGATGAATTGAATACAGAGAACATTGAATGAAAAATACTTCCTGGAACCAAATTATCAAGACTTAGAATGTACTAACAAGTCAACAAATATATCAGCCGATACAATTTGTATCAAGAGGGATTAAGAGAATAGAAGACAACACTTAACTGCTATTTTGTTTTTGTATGAGTAAAGTATGGAGTAGCTGGGAGTGAGTGAAAAAGGAAATCTTGCGGAAGGTATTATA
Source organism: Ganaspis sp. Gsp50 (assembly GCA_011057455.1). Taxonomy (NCBI): domain Eukaryota; kingdom Metazoa; phylum Arthropoda; class Insecta; order Hymenoptera; family Figitidae; genus Ganaspis; species Ganaspis sp. Gsp50. Next base: position 8,609 of record WNHD01010127.1, read on the forward strand.
ATTAGTGAAGCGAGGCAAATCAAACGTCTGTAATTTACTTTCGCCTCAATTGCACCTCGGGTTCAAATTCTTCAATCTCACTAACGAAACCCTTCCAATTGCCAAGACTCGACACACTTGAACCTTCATTCAACTAAATACACCTTTGTTCTTATACCAAAAAACCACCAATAATTAAAAATTCAATTCAATTCAATTAAAGAAATTCTCGAGAACATGAATTGAAAATTTCCATCCGATTTTTGTAAAGCGATATCGAGAAAAATTTCTGGTAATACGATATCTTTTTTTGCTTCCTTATATAGAGGAAGCAAAATAATGAAATAAATAAAATAAATTGTAATTTTTCTTTTAGTAATATAATTTTAACCAGCAATTAATAAATAATTCATTGAATAGGCTATTCAATGGATTATTTTTCTTTTAGGTTTGGAATGGCATGATACGATATCAAGAATACGAATTGAAGAGTTCCGAGTATATTTTTGTAAAGCGGTTTAAATGCATTTTGCAGTGTGATTAATTTTGTTTGAATTGTCACTTCTTTTTGGCTGGATACAGAACAATATAAGCTATAAGGTCATATGCTCGTTTCTGTCTGTCACGCATTTGTGTACCACTTTGAAATCGACTCGTATCTTCCTTTGAGATCTGAATTATTGTGTTTGCGTGCCGACACCTACGTGCACCTTGTACGTTGGCTCATTGTCTTTGCGACAGGTCAATTGCTGCGTTTCCTGACAGCTTGTAGCAATTCACCAAGTGTATCGAATGATCAACTTCTTCCACTTCCCCCACAATCAACCACACAAAATTAGCAATGTATAGCAAAACATTAGCAATATATAGCAAAAATTAGCAATATATAGCCAAAAATTAGCAATATGTAGCAAAAATTAGCAATATATAGCCAAAAATTAGCAATATGTAGCAAAAAATTAGCAATGTTAGCAAAAAGTTAGCAATATAAAGCCAAAGCAAAACTACAAATACATCAGTAACAGTACATCAAGTGTTAAAAGATTGTGCAACTACCAAGCATTTTCGAACCAACCTATTAAAATACAAAACTCGAAAGGGTTAAATCTGTACGAAAAAAGAGGTAAATGTTTGCAACATAAAATCAATTTTCAATGCAACGCTGTTGAACGCAAAATGGGGTTTTTACAGAATAGCCTGTAGAATTCAAAAGTACCTTGGAATTTAACAGGTGATGCATTGAAGGGAATATTGTTTTTTCTGTGAAGGGACACTCGGCTTGTTTCCCAAACTTTAATGAATCGAAACAAAAGGAAATGCAATTAAAGTATCCAGAGGAACTGTCATCCTTGGAAAGGATATCGTGAGCTCACGGAAGCGTGGCCGTGGGCCATTCCTATGGTGTGGAAGACTTTAAACTACAGCCTTGTCAGAGAAAGAGAGAAGAACCAAAGTGAGAGAATAAATAAGCAGTTTCCTCCTCAGAACTAATTCACGGCAATTGAATGTATTTAGTCCCAGCTAAATTAAAATCAGTCACGCTTCCCAACTTGCTGACACCCTGTATACGATTATCATTTTCGCTACAAGTGAACTTAAAGCATAGCTGATGAAACAAATCCTACCCGCGAGTTTCAAAATTTTACTATCTATCTATCTATCTATCGATCTATCTATCTATCTATATATCTATCTATATCTATCTATCTATCTATATCTATCTATCTATCTATATCTATCTATCTATCTATCTATATCTATCTATATCTATCTATATCTATCTATCTATATCTATATCTATATCTATATCTATCTATCTATATCTATCTATCTATCTATCTATATCTATCTATCTATCTATTTTACTATATTTAATTTGCGAGTGCGAAAACATCATCGTAATCATTCTAGAAAATCTAGAAATTATAGAATCATCTGGCATCATTCCAGAGAGTTTTAAAAGTTTGAAAACATACGTACACAGAAAAAACAATAAACAAAAATAACACGTTTACATATAATCATCAGTTGTTTATAATTAACCGTTTTACTCGGTTAAATTCAGCAACTAAGTTTGCAGGTGCTGTATTAACAGAGTTGTTTTCTCAGTGTTAAAATTTAACATCTTGTTTTTCCTGTGATGACCGAAGTTTAAAATACCGATTTGTGTTGACCCTTTAAGCCAAAATAACAAGTAGAAAATAATTATTACTAGAACTGTGGGGTCTATGTGTTAAAAAACCCGAAAGGGTATACATAGAGGGATAATAAAATAATGGTTACTATTATTATTAACATTAGTCGAAATCTATTGTAGTGACAATTCATAGTCAAAGCAAGGGTGTAAGTGCAGAAAATCTATTCCTTGAGGATGCGGCACGTTCGCCTCGCACAATAGGATCAATATCCCGTAAGGGGATAAACTCCATAATCCCCTGGCATCTGTAGACCAGTTTCGTCACGGCGACCGCACGTTTTACTCTCTGGATGTCATGTCTTGTCTATCTGTTCTCTCTTTCTCTAGAGAGAACAGCCTCTGGAAAATTCCAAATATTTAGACAACACTGGGTGATCTCCATTGTTGATCAATCGACTTTTTCCCTTGTAATATGAACCAAGTATATTGCAGTTTCCTTTTTATTTTCGACTTTTCTTCGATTTGCGTCTATTCTTGAGAGCGAGCTTGTCCTTTTTATAATACCCGAGTCGATTTTTACAAAGGAACGTCAATACAAAGAGCCGTTAAACTGTTCAACACCGACAAACATCAAAATACCCCCGAATCAAATAAAAATTTAAATAGAAATTTACTTACAGGAATTCAAATAAAAATAACTTTTCATTATAGAGAATGCAACAATGTAAAATAAATTCTGCTAAAATACACAAGGTTTGAATTTTGTTGGTAAGTTAAACACACGTTTATAATTTTCTTTCGTTAATAATTTTCTTTCATTAATAATTTTCTTTCGTTAATAATTTTCTTTCATTTCCCTAAAGCAAAAGTAATCACCAAAAATAATTAAATAGACAGAAAAAAAGTAATCACCAAAAATAATTAAATACAGAAAAAAAGTAATCACCAAAAATAATTAAATAGACAGAAAAGAAGGTGCAAATCCTTGTTACTTTGAACTACACTAAAAACGATGGTGCCTTTTCACTGTGATTATATTTGTCTCGTATTGTTTTAACACGATTTTAGAGTTCAAATAGCACTTGTTATTTCTAGTGAATTGCGCTTATATTTATTCTAGTGATATATTATTCGATTGATAGTTGAACAATGTTAAAAAAATCGCACATTTTTAATACACTTTTGATAAGAATGTAAAAAACCGATTGATTACATTGTAACAATTGTAAGTTTACAATTGTAACAATGCTTCCCTATGAGGAAGCAAAATTAATAAAATTAGCGAATTAGCTTAGAATATAGCGATTCTAAGTTCAAAATTAATAAAATTGTAAAAAAACGGATTGAAAAAATCTTAATCATTACTAAACAATTTTGACTGTCAAATCTTGATCAAACTGTTAACTGAACAAATCGTTTTCAAAAGAAATTTCAAGCGATAGGTACAACTCTCATGAGACTTTAATTTAAAGCCTGATTGTATCTTAGCCAACAACTTTTCAATTGAGCCAAAATTTCTACACTTTTAGTTAGACCACCCGCATGTGGGTATTCTTTTTTCAATCTATATGTATCATTTTGATCTTTGACAGTTTGGTAGATGGATGCGTTGACCACAAACGCGTTTATCATTGATCGATCGTAACAATTACGTGGACTTTATGATGTTACAAAAGACCCGAATAATAAAAGACGATCGCAACCACTATAAAAAACTAAAAGTCAAATCCGATTGTCAAAATCGGATTTGAAAGCTATGGAAAACTGAAATCTGCTAAATGACAATGAACTATTCTTGTGGGATTCCAAATATTTTCACAGACACGCAATCCTATTGGAACGATCCCCTAAATTCTTCTACATGAATGATTGACAATTCTGAGTTTGGGATTACAACCTCTTTTCTCTATTCAATAGAAAATCCTTTTAGCGAAGAAAGTCAGTTGAAAGAGCTCGTCATTTTCTGTCAAAAGTGAATACTGATCGACTTTTCAAGTTCCGAATTCAATAATATATATGCAAAATTTGTGTAGCAAACACAGAAAATTACACAAACAAGCATAAAATTCTTTTCAAATGTTCCATTTCAAGAATAGATTTTCATTTTAACATTTTTCATTTTTTTTTCTTTTTTTTATTTTTCTTTTATTTTTCTTTTATTTTTCTTTTATTTATCTTTTATTTTTCTTTTATTTTTATTTTATTTTTATTTTATTTTTCTTTTATTTTTTTTAATTTTTCTTTTATTTTTCTTTTATTTTTTTCTTATTTTTCTTTTATTTTTCTTTTATTTCTTTTTTTTTATTTAAAGCGAAAAATAAGCACTTACGATTAGTAATTTAGATTATCGATGCTCAACTAGAATTAGTAGTATCAATCATAAATTACATACTTAATTAAATCAAGTCTAGACTAGGGAAATTAATATCGCGGAATAAATAATTCAAGAATCGAGTCGAATGAGCATGTTCAATGTAGGACGTATAGACTTAAATAGCGTTCAGTCTGGCTGAATTGAGAGTTTTAAAATTCGATTAGATGTGTTATTTCTATAATAAAAGCTGTGAAGAAAAATTGTAAACATCGAAATGGAGTGCTTTTGAAACGGGATTAGAAGAATTCAAGTGCTTGAAAATACGTATAATTTTAAGTGATCGATGTAGAAGAAGTCAACATAAGTGGACATGTCTAGACCGTGAAAAATTTTCTTCAATGTGTATGATCGATCATCGAGACTTTTGGATTATGTGAAACGATCCTGGATCTCATCAAGAGGCCTCTCAGCAGGCAACAACTTTTGAAGAGACGCATCTATCTAACGCAAGATTCCATTCTAAAAGGAGATTTTTTAAAAAGCATCAAACTAGAAGACACGCAATTTAAAAAACAAAATGTATACCACAACAATTTGTATCAATCTTGTCAACAAATAAATCACACCTTTATTGTATATCAATCTCAATATAAATTACACAACTTATTCCCGTCAGATAGCAAAATAAATTACACAAATGTCTCATTAATTTCCAATCAACAAAACTAATAGAAACTGAAATAAAACAAAAGTTGAAAAGCTAAAGAAAAACTAAAGGAAAACTAAAGTTAAAAAACTAAAGGAAAATTAAAGAAAGAAAGCTAAAGGAAAACTAAACAAAGAAAGCTAAAGAAAAACTAAAATTAGAAAGCTAAAGGAAAACTAAAGTTTCTAATATAGAACGATTTTGCATATTACTCAAAAACTATTTCACATCTGATGAATTCTTTAAAAGTTTGAATACGTCAAGAACAATGAGTTATAAAAATGATTTAATTGGCACTTGTTTTTAGAATGAGCAGTTAAATTCTTGGATTATGCTTATTCATTTTTTGCAGGTACAAAAAGGAACGGGGAAGGATATTATGTCGTCCAAGGGTCGCAAATCTTAAACGTGTCAAACACAAATAATAATCATCAGGCATCGGAACCGACGCTCTTATTTCAATACTCGCAAGCCGCATTGAAAAGCGAAATAACGAGCCAATCGTAGATTCCATTGCATTCAATAAATCAAGCAATTCAAGCTCTATTATGACAGAAACTTTCAAAGACAAGCTTTTATTCCCTTCCATTA
>WNHD01010129.1:0-21791 GCA_011057455.1 Ganaspis sp. Gsp50
TACCGAAATTACAATTGGAGTACCACCTGCAGTTTTCCCTAAAAATGAAGTACTTCAAAATATGTTTAAAAAATACATGGAGTGAGTTTTCTTCTCGTGATATTTATTCTTATATATTCTTTATTTTTTTATTTATTCTTATATTCGTTTTTTATTTATTTTTATATTCGTTTTACTTATTCTTATATTCATTTTCATTTATTTATTCTTATATTCATTTTTATTTATTTATACTTATATTATTTTCTTTATTTATTTTTATTTATTATACCATGAGACATCATGATTATGTCTCACCTGCAGGTTCAAATGATTTAAAATTACAATTGAAACTGAAAATTAAACATTTCTTTCAGTAATTAAATTTTTGAAACATTTTAAAATTTGATTTAATTTGCAGATACCATATGAATGCTTTTCATAAACAAGCTACCCAATACTACATTCGATCAAGTCAGCTTTTCCATACAAATATTGTGCATTCACCAGCTTTGTTTTTATTAAGCAAAACGGATACAATAGGGGCAGTTGCGAGTAACATGAGGGTACGAGACACTTGGGAATCAAATGGAGTAAAGGTCAGTGAATAACTAATTAATTAAAATGAATAGTATAATTCACTTATTATAATTATACCATTAATTATTATACCATTCAAATGTATAATAATTAAGGAAAATAAATAAAAAGTAGCAGAAATAAATATAAATTAAAATATAAAAGAAATAAAAGAAATACAAAAATAAAAAGAATACAAAAAATAAAAAAATAAAAAGAATACAAAGAATACAAAAAATAAAAAAATAAAAGAAATAAAAATAATTGCATTTTTAAATTTGATAACTACATTTTCAGACGTTCGTGAAAATATTCGAAGACTCTCCTCACGTGGGACATTTTGCCAAATATCCGAAAGAATATGTGGGAGAACTTTACGCGTTCATGAGTATGTTGCAAATGATTCAGGATGAAGAGAAAATTAAAGCTCGACTCTAAGTTAAGATTTCATTAGTTTATCAATCGAGAGATCATCCTTTTTTATATATACACATACATATATACATTAGTACAAATCTGTGACTTAAAAGCAGACGATGAAAAACACCAGTTGACTGAATCAAACTATTAAGTTTTACTAAATTCAAGCAAAATGTGCTTAAAAAGTAAAAATTAACCATTTCGAAAATGAGCTTGTTTTTAAGCCACAGAATTAGCAGCCTGTTGATTATAAATCATACAGAAAGCTGCGAATCCTTGAAAACTAGCAATTTCATATTGCAATATTGCCTTTCTAATTTCCCAGCATTTTTCGGTTTTAGAAAAATTGTGGAACTTTGCCTTTTTACTCGTAAGTCTCGACACTTAAAAACTATTACAAATTTGGAGAAATTTGTGTTTATTCTCAAATATTTTTTCTTATTTTTATAAGTTAAATTGTTATATCTTTAGTGATATTATTAAGACAATAATTTTCGTGGGTAAACAATGTTGATTATAATTATTTTTTGTTTAACGTGCAATATGTACGACAATTTGTATTGCCATCATATATATATATATATTCCTTAATAGTTTATTTTTTTATCTCTTCTCTTTTATCGTGTACCTTTTTTTAATTTCTTTTTTCTTTTTATATTTTATTTTTAACATTTCTTTCATTTTATTTTATTCATACATTTCTTCATATTTTATTTCTATTATAACTTGAATTTTACAGTCCTTTAAAATGTTAAGTCTTATATGATAATGGTTTTCTGCATTATTTATATAAAACGTCCTCACAGAGAAAATTTATTTGTTATGATACTGACTCCAAACTGTAGTAAGTTTAGAATTTGAAATTGTGAATTTTAATATAAAAAACATTAATATTTAAAAGCGTAAGTTATCACAAAATTTTATAACTTTTTATGGTACAATTCTAGCCAAGTATAAAGATAAATTTTATAAATTTCACTAAAATGTACCGCTTTCTTAAAGCTTTATAAGTTAAAATTGATAATTGAATTGACTACTATGTAGCGCATTGATGTTTTTAGCATCTCAGTTAATAAAACTGATACATTCTTTAGAATAAAGATCTGAAATTTTTGGATTTAAAGCAACCTTAACTAGTTTTTAAATCTCGGACATGTTAACTTTATCAAAATTGTTAGCAAAAATAAAAAATAGAAATTGTTTTTTCTACATAACTGTTTATTAATTATTATAAAATATGAAACTTATTAATTAAGTTAATCAACGAATTTATCTTTACATATTTACATTTAACAGGTATGTCTAGCTTTCGTTTAGAAACCTAGATACTTGCTTTAGTGATTCTTTCACTGATTTGTTTAATGATTATTTATAATAATTCCTTTAATACATTATTCTACTTCAATTTTTTTTCTTTTCTTAAGAGATTTTACAATAGAATTTTTCCTATTCTTACCTTTGGTTTTAGCGTCTTTCTTTAACTGAAAAGTGTTGTCTATTTTGTTTGTTGTCTTCACTTGCTTTGATAACAAAGACTTTTCTTTTTTTTTCCTATTAACAAGTTGATTAGCCGATGGACTCAAACGAAATGACTTTTCTCTACGGTATTTTTTTGTAACAATCTCTGAAAATATCTTCTCTTCATCATCAGTTTCAACTTTTCTCTTTTTCTGCTTATTTTCCTTCACTTGACCCTTTTCTTTAATTTGTACTTTTTCTTTCACTTTCTCTTTAGAAATTTGATCCTGAATCAAAAATGTATTTTTCCCCGATTCTTCAGTTATAAATTCATTAACTTTTGGCTTTATTTTTTTCATTTTTTCATCTTCTCCAAGTTTTTCAAAACTCACGTCTCTATGATTATCTACTTTAACTTTCTTCTTTTTATGCTTCTTATGTTTAAATCTATTCTCAAGGAATTCGTCTGCGTCCTCTGGATCCATTCCTGCCATTATTAATTTTTTCCTTTTGTATAATAATTTCTTTTCATAAAATTCAGCTTCATCGACTGCCATTTCTGCCTCTCGCTTCGTAACTGAGACCTGTGTGAAGATTATTGAAACTTCCTTTTCTGGAATAAAGGAAATAAAAATAAATAATAATGAAATAAAATAATATCAAATGTCAAAAATTGCAACGCGAGTAGAATAAAATTCTAAATTGCAAACTAAAAACATAAAACGAAAACAAGGTCTTGAAGTATAAAAGATTGAAGTTTGTGAATTTATTAACTATTTGATAAAATTTCTAATGTTTGACAGTAATTGAATTGATTGGGTACAAATAGCACTTGAATATCAAACAAAAATAAAAATATCACTTACCGTCAACTTTATATTCCGTGAGTTTTGTTCCTATCAATTCTTCTATGGCTTGGAGTAATTTTAAATCGTGAGGGCTGATTAAAGAAATGGCCATACCATCCCGACCAGCTCTTGCAGTTCTACCAACTCGATGGACATATTCTTTAGGAACATTAGGTATTGTATGATTCAAAACTAACTCTACAAGAGGAATATCTAATCCTCTAGCTGCTACATCAGTTGCTATTAAAATTTTGACTTGATGAGCTTTAAATTTATGCAAAACTTCAAGCCGTTCTTTCTGTTTCATCATACCATGAAGAGCAACATTTATGAATCCGATTTCATTGAGAGTCGTCGACAGAAGATGACAGTTTCTGCAAAACAAAAATTTTAGCACACGTTTTGTTAAAAATAACCAATTGAAAAACACAATACATTTTTTGTTAAAAATAAACAATTGAAAATCACAATACATTTTTTGTTAAAAATAAACAATTGAAAATCACAATACATTTTTTGTTAAATATAAATATGGAAATTCTACAATAAACAATGTTTCCCTATGAGAAAGCAAAAATATAAAATATATTTAATTTATAAATCGAATTTTCTGAATTATCTACAAATTTAATTTATAAAAATATAAATACTGCTTTAAAAGCAATCCCATTTTTGGATATTTTCCCGCAACATTTTAAAATACAATAAAAAAGGAAAATGTTATAAAAAAAATTCCGGATGTATGGTTTATGATCTTTGATCTTGATGATTCTTGAAAATCGTAAGTCTAGAGATAGAATTTACAATAATTTAATAAAAAGGAAAACGTACATGCAAGTCTCTGCAAAGATCATAATAGATCCGCTTTTATTTGTTTCTCTGAAAGTCCTGACAGCTTGCACTAGATAAGCATCTCGAACATTAACAGGACAAAGAACGTAGTGTTGTTTCAGTTGTTTAACAGTCGCTAATCCATCATCTGGAGCCTCGAATGTAAAAACCTTCCAAAAATGAAAATACATTTATAATAAATAATATAGCCCTAAAAACTTTGATCTTTAATAAATAAATAAATAAAAAGAAATCATTTCGAGCGAATGTAGATCACATTTTTAGGACGATTAATTTTTATTATCTGCAAGAATTCTGGTATGGATTCGTTTAGCTGAAAAATAAATTTCGTATATCAAGAATGACGCTTACTTCATTAGTAATCACTTGCTTAACTTTTCCGAGAGAATCAGTCATGGTTGCACTAAAGAGAAGATTTTGTCTCTTTTTAGGTAAGGCGTTAAAAATTGTCAGTAGTTGTTCATTGAAAAGACCACTGAGAAGTCTGTCAGCTTCGTCTAAGACAACGAACTTTACTTTTTGCAGGGAAAATGTGTCGCAACCTTCTAAATGATCTGCAAGACGACCTGGTGTTGCCACTACAATATGTGGATGTCTCGATAATTCCAGGCCCTGAACAACCATATCCATTCTTCCAACAACCACACATGTTCTCAAATTAACTGGCTTCCCAATCACTGCAAATTGATCCGCGATCTGCAAAACATCAATATAAATTATAAATTTAAATTCCATTTATTTCATTTATTCCATTTATATAATATAATTCCATTTATTATATTTCTATTTATACTTATTATATTATTATTATCGGATACTTATTATATTTATTTCTCATATTTATTTAAATTAAATTATATTTATAATTATTTTACACACCTATCTAAAGATAAGCAAAACTCTAAAAAAAATAGGCTCGATAAAAACGAGAAGAAATAAAGTAGATGAATAAAAATATACAGAACAGAAAATATACAGAAGAAAAAAAAACCAAAAAACAAAACAAAAGAACAAAACAGAAGAACAAAACAAAAAAAACAAAAAACAAAACAAAACAAAAAGCAAAACAAAACTACATAAAATGAGAATAGAAACAAAAAAGTGCGAAACAAACAAAAATCAGAAGAAAAATGTAAAAGTATAAAGATACCATTTCAGTTGAATATTGGGATTGGAAATGGATTTTGAAAACATTATTTAACTAGACTGTACAAAACTTCAGCACGGCAACAAGTACCGCTACAGGTAGAGTTCAATTTTTATTACTATTTTAGTTTTTTTTTATTAAACCGGTAGTTTCTAGATAGAGAAAGGCATAAGCAGCAAAGTTGGAATGATTAAAAGTAATGGACATATTTGTAAAAAAAAAATAAAGTGAAAATTAGTTATAAGGTTACATCATTATTTCGCAGATACGCCCAAGAATCGAAACGCGCAGTTACTCGAGTTTATGCGTGCGCATCGAGTAAGGACAATATTTTTATCTGTTTTGACCTTAACATACTACTGAATATTGCAGAACAAATACACATTAAAAGGATAAAAAGTATGTATCAAAAATCATACAATGAGCATTTAAATAGTAAGTTTAAAATAGTTTTAGTTAATGGTTTTGCATCCGAAGTACAGTAGTTGTTATTAAAGAATTTTTGGTATATGTCTTCTTTTTATAGTATTTTTAATTTGAAGTTTTTCAGGTACAATCACACAATTCTATTTCTATTAATTCAACTCTATTAATTCAATTCTATTTCTATTAATTCAACTCTATTAATTCAATTCTATTAATTCTATTAATTCTATTCTTTATTATTTATTAAATAATACATTTTTTTTTTTTTAATAGCCATTATTTTATGAAATATTTTCTTAATTTTGTAATGTTTTTTTTTAATATATGTGACACGATCTGAAAAAAGGGACCTTAGAAGCATTTGAATATAGGTTATCTTTAATGTTAGTTTTAGCTTCATAAAAGCTTTCTTTTTAATCATTTGCAACAACACAGAAGATTCTATAGCAAAATGATCACAGATTGTTGAAAAATTAATAAACATTAAATAATTATAGAAATATTATATTAAATATTATAGAATATTCCAGTTGTTTAGTTCGAACCTTTTGAAAAGAAAAAATAAAGTTGTCATTTTCAGGTATACGTAGCGGGTATTGAATCAAAAGAATCAACTTTTCAAAATACTTTAAAAACAAAACAATACTCACTAAACATGGAGTCTAATGAAGCAGAAATAAAACTCGAAGAAGAGGAAATACAGTCTGAAATCGACATAGACGAAATGGATTCAAAAGACTTCAATTTCGAGATTGAAGGAAAATCCGGAAAGAAGATAAAGCGACAGATGAGGAAACCATGCAAATCAAATTGCAGATATAAGTGTCACAAATACATAAACGAATCTCAGAGACAGCAAATTTTCAATGAATTTTGGAAAAAAACGACAAATCACTCTCAAAAGTGGCAATTTATTGCAAAACATACAAATGTCTTGAACATTGTTAAGAACACAACAGCCTGGAAGAGTAGACGAACAAAATCTCGACAGTATTTTCTTACAATTGATATGAAAAAAACTCGCGTTTGTAAAACAATGTTTTTAAGTACAATAGGAGTTGGAGAAGCTTCGGTAGAAACAGCTTTGAGAAAAAATGCAGAAGGTGGACAATCTGCTGAAGATATGAGAGGTAAGCACAATAAACGACCGAATAAATTGTCCGAAACTGTAAGAAACAGCATCAGAGATCACATTAATTTATTTCCGAGATTAAAAATAATTGGAAATGAAGAGCAAGAATTTTTGGAAGAGGGACTTTCTATCACCAAGATGTACGCTTTTTATAAAGAATGGCTTGAACAACAAATGATAACTGAAACATGCACTGAGAGGCAGTACAGGTAAGTTTGTTTTATCTTAATAACCATAAAAAATTCGACAGTAATTCGTGCGACTAATTGTAGATAAATGACACTTTCTCCTAAAAAAAACTATAATTATAAAAACGATAATTATAAAAACGATAATTATAAAAACTATAACGATAAAAACTATAAATAAAAACTAAATAAAATTAACTAATAAAAACCATTAATGTTTACGTCTTCATTAGACCGATAATATCAAATTAAAACTGCTTTGACCGTAAAGTAGTATACTACTTTTGACTTTACTACACGGAAAGAAAGATCTAGCTTTTCTAGTATAGGTGTCCCCATGCCTTTAACGCATCCCTACTCTTTATACCAATAAAGTATATCCGCATGCACTTTTGACCGTGGAGGGACACACAAAAATGATTAATTCTACAATTTTTCATTCCAGGGACTTATTCAACAATGAATTCAAGTTGAACTTTTTTAATTGGAAGAAAGATGATTGTGATTTTTGTGCCGAATTTGCGGCTATGGAACCTAAAGAAAAAACAAAGATGCAAGAAGTTTACAACAATCACTTGGCAAATAAGGACTATGTACGAGATTTAAAAGATCAAGATAAGTTTAATTTAGCAAAAGACAAAACAGTCTGCACTGCTTGTTTCGAATTGCAAAAAGTTCTCAATGTTCCTAAAGGAGAGGCATCGATTTTTTTTTACAAACGTTCCCTTTCTTTGTACAATTTCATAGTGTTCGATTGCATACAATATCAAGGTTATTCTTACGCTTGGAGCGAGGATGTCGCAAGAGACGGTGCAAACGAAGTAGCCAGTTGCTTATTAAAATTCATCGAAAAGAAAGCAAACGAGGGGATAAAGGAATTAAGACTTTACGCAGATAATTATAATTGCCGAAACAGCAATCCCAATATTTTTTCCATGTTGCTCTTCACTGCTGTAAAATACAAAATTAAGATTATTCTCAGGTTTTTCGAAAACGGTCACTTTCATCATGAAGGGGACATGATGAGGGCTCTGATTGAAAAGAAAAGCAAAGGTCAAAATATTTATGCACCAGAAGAATGGTACGAGTTTATAAAGCAAGCTAGAGATGGAGTTAAAGCTTATCAAGTAATGCAAATGACACAGGACGACATTTATGACATGAACTCTTTAGTTGAATATCAAAATTGGACCTTGGATCCTGATCAAAATATTTCCTGGTCTTCGATTCGAGAAGTTGTGGTAGATCCCGATTTTCCAAATGTTCTGAATTGCAAATATGAGTTTCAAGACGAGCCAACTAGTATACCAGTGTTTAATAATCGAGTGGACATGGATGTGAAGTCTTTTGTTTTTAATAAGGTCTACAATGCAAAACTTCCGATTGAAAAAACCAAGTTACAAGATTTGTTATCGCTTTGTGAAAATAATACGATTCCTGTAAGATATCATGGTTATTATCAATCGTTAATTGCTGACAGTGTTGACGATATTCCGGTTCAAATAATGCAATATTAGAGTTTTTATTACCTTTCAAGATTGTATTTTTAACTTAAGCTCAACAAAGGTGCTGTGATTAAAAAATGTCTCTCTTGTTCAATGTTTAAGTTACTTCTTTCTTTACTTTCATTTGAAAGCAATTCACAAGTTTGAGTTTAGTTACACAAATTGATTCTTGAAAAAGTAATTCATTTATAAACATTATTATTTAAAGTTTGAAATAAAATAATAAAAATAAACGAAGATTTCGAAAGTTATGAAATATTTGTAATTTGTTATTTTGGTTGTTCACGACCAAAACATCTAAAAGCACTTATGGTTCAGTTTTATAAAATTTATAAAGTTCATTTAATGAACTTGGTTTATAAATGTTTCTTCTTGTTTTCATGAGAATGATTAGAAAAAATAAAAACTTTTACTTTTTACAAAACTGCAGAATTGTTAACTTATTTTTACCTGCAATTTGCTTTTTCTTTTCAAGTGTTTTCTTTGAGCTTTCTTTTTTTTAACGTTTTCTTTAATTAATTACCTGAAAGGCTAACTCCCTCGTAGGTGTCAATATAAGAGCAAATATTCCATAAGGATCTTCATAAAGTTTTTGTAAAATAGGAAGAACAAATGCAAGAGTTTTTCCACTTCCAGTTTTTGCACAACCTATACAATCTTTTCCAGCTAATATTTCTGGGATGCAGTTTTCTTGAATAGGCGTTGGTTTTAAGATACCAATCTTTTTACACTGTTCACCAAGCCATTTATTTAACTTCAAAGCTTGAAATTTATTTTCTTCGATGGTATTCATGATGCAAAATCATTAAAAACAATACAATTTTCAGAATGACAGCACCACGTGAGGACTGAACATAACCTATAAGTGAGAAGATGGCGCAAAATCCAATCAAAGAGTTGCCGCTAAATTTAAATATTGAAATCACCGTGTATATAAAAAAAAACAATAATGTGTTCTAGTTTTTTATTAATAAAATTTAACACTTAATGTGACGATGGATATAAAATTGGTCAACATTTTTATTTTTAATTAATTAATATTATTTTATGCTTAAGAAAGGTTTTAATTAAAAATTTATCAACCATCGGTAAAGCATTTTTCAGAAAATTTCGCCATCTATTGACAAATTGGTAATATACATTAATCAATGACATGCTGGTATGAAAAATCCCGTGAATGCCCGTGAAGTTATTCAAGCGTCCGACGTTTTATGTTCTTGTCTGCTTCTAAAAAAGTGACATTTTGGAGTTCACGATTATTAATGGAGTACATATTTTTCTAAAATATTCTGTTTTTAATCGTAAATGAATTTTTTTATCACTTGCATACTGATCAAGAGTTTTATTATACCATTTTGTTCTAGTGCGTTTCAAATTGCAATTCTGTGACCCTTTGAATTGCAACTCACATCCTTGTTACAAAACAAAGATTTCACGTTCATGTAGTGTTATTGTATCACATATTCAATATGTTTTGGGCGAATTCATATGTGTCATCTCCTCAAGTTGAGACTTTATTAAATAAACAGGTAAGTTTTTATAAATTTTACTTCTCATAACCCCACTTTTTTTCTGCGTGAAAAAATACAAACTTGTTTTTATGCACAATTATTTTGCATTTGCCTTTGTGCTTCCAGAAAAACAGGATTCAAAACAAATTATTGTCAGTTTTCTTAATTTAGTAATCATGTTTAAAGAGTAATTTTTATAATTTTGAAATTGAATAAATTTAACTTTATAGGCGTATTGATAGGCAGACTGTTTTTGTATCTTTGTTTAGTTTCTACGCTTTTCAGAAAATATAATAATCTTTGTACAAGAAACACAAATTTTTATGCACCTTTACATCTTTTATTTATAATCGAATTTAAGTTTTATTATCAATTTTAATCGCATTTTTTATTTCCCAGCAAATAGAGGTTAAGTCTATGTTTATTTTTTGTAATTTTGATTATTTGTACAAAAAATAAAAAGCTTTGTGAACTTTTCCACCTTTTGATAATTTTGATTCAAGTTTTATACATTTTAATTGCACTTTGGCCACTGAATAAACAATCTTCAGTGCTTGTATATTTTTTGTTATTTTGAATTAGGTTTCAAAGTTTTTCAAGATTTAGTTTTTTATTTACATATATGAATGTTTATAATTATAAGTTACTTTAAACATTGATCATTTTTTAAGGACTTCACTTTATATGAATTGATGGACATAGATGACATTATTCAAGAATGTAAAAGTCAGAATAAAAAGTTAATCGAATTGTAAGTTGATCTGTCTCTAATTAAAGTTGTTTTTACATTTTCTGAAAAAAAATATAATCTTAACTTTTTATTATTTTTTTAGCATAACGAGACCAGAAGTAATGAAGGAATTAGTAAACTTAACAACTAAGGAACCTCCTCTTGAATTGGAAGAACGAAAACGTTATAAATATCCAAACGTTGCATGTGAACTTCTTACTTGTGATTTACCATCCGTTAATGAAAAATTGGCAGGTAATTTCGCTGAATTTCAACAAGTTCTTGTTCAATTATTTTCTTGGAAATCAATTAAAATTTAAACTATTCGGAATTCAAATTAATTGAGTTTTAAAAGAATTTTAATTTAAACTAATCTTTGATGTTTAAAATATAACATAACTTCATTAATGTTCTCGTAATTATAACATATTGTCTTGCTAATGAAAACTTAAGTTTATTAAATGTTTAATTGCAGGGGACGAAATGCTTTTGTCGAATCTTTATTCCTTTATAGAAACGGATGAGCCTTTAAATCCTTTATTAGCTTCATTTTTCAGCAGAACAATCAGTGTATTAGTTGCACGAGCAAGTGATCAGGTAATTATATTTCTATTTGAAAAGGTAATGATTTCAAACAATGTGTCATAAATATCAAATTTATTTATTGTTTATATTCTAATTTGTATATCATTTATTTAAAGTTATATTATTTAGTTACATTTTTATTAAACGTTTTTGTTTTATTTTCATTATTTATTTTTATGTTTATTTTATGTTTATTTTATGTTTATTTTATGTCACTAATTTTTCTCGATAAATGTGAAAGTTTTCTAAATTTCTTTTTATTTTCTAGAATTGGTACTCTTATCAGTTTACCTGTCTACAAGTTTTTGAATTTTTAAAAACTCGTCAACGTTGTGTGGAGCTCCTTTTGCATCATTTAGAAACCTCAGCAATAATGGATTTACTTTTGAAACTTGTCACTCAAGTGGAAGGAAGTGATATGAGGCAAAACATATTAACTGTAAGATTTTAGTCTTTACTTAAAGAACGTTTAGAAGATGTTATAAATTCAAAAATTTCATTAAAATTGTATTAATTGCAGTGGTTTGATAGCCAGCAGTTGGTACAGCGATTGATTGAACTTCTGTCCTCTAAAGCTGATTCTAATAAACACGCAAATGCTTCTCAATTAATCTGTGATATGATTACAGAAGGAAGGGAGTACAAAATGAATTTAACGGAACGTTCCGAACCTGATCCTATTCTTCAAAGATTAGAATCGTAAGGCAACATTCTTGTTACTTAGTTTGATCAAATTCAGGTTGAAAAAGATTTTTTTCTCCGGCTACAAATAATTTACGTATTAAGTTTTTTTTTAAATCAATTTATTATTTAGGTATTAATATAACTTGATCTTTACAGGATAGACACAGTAGCTCTAATTTTAAAAACTATTTTAACTGGAGAAAAAGTAGAAAGCAGCATTATAGGTGGAATTCAAATACTTTTGACTCTTCTTGTTCAGAAAACCAAATGGTATGCATTTTTAAAATATTTTAATCGTCATTTTGTTAAATGTAAAATTTGATTTCTTAGAAAACTTATTCTATACGGCAGAAAGAAAATAAAGATGTGTAAGAATAGAAACATGTACGGAAAGGAGTTTTTATTTAGAACATTTTTTGTTTAATTTACAGCAATTCTTCAGATGCCGATCAAAGATCCAGTTCTTCAGAAGAACTTATTAATAATGAACAGTGCTACAAAATTGCTGTTGCTACTATACCGTTCTTGGAAGACCTCAACAAGCTCCTTTTGGAACCTCCATACGTAATAATAATAATTTAATAATATCAATTTAAAATTAAAAATGTAATCCTATAAATAATTAAAATTTCATGAGTATAAGAATGCAAATTTAACGATTTTCAATGTTTAAAACTGTTTCTATTCTCAATGTTAACTATTAACTTTTCAATGTTTGTGTTTTAATTTTAATCGTTAAATGACGATGTAAAATTATTAAACGATGTTAGTAAATTTATTGACTTGAGAAGATTGTTTTTTCTCAGTCTACAAATAATTTTATTGAAATTATGAAAATGCAAGTCTTAACCGAGTGCTTTAAATTTCAGAAACCTTCCGTTAACACAACTTTTGGAGTATTGGAAGTTCCATTTGGAAATACTCGTCTTCACGTACTAAAATTATTCGTAACCCTTTTGTCCACCGAAAAGTTAGTGGAAAAAACTGAAGATTGTTCTTCGGTGATAAAAAAATTAATGGAACTAGGAACTTTCCAAATACTTTTAGATCTTTTCTTCAAATACTCATTTAATAGTTTCTTACACACACAAGTGCAACAATTTTATCAATTGACAATCGATTGGAACTGTTCTGAAGTTAACGAACTTATTTATGAGAATGTAAGTGTAAATCATATACTGTTTTTTTAAACCAATTATTCGTTATTATATTTATTATACTAAATTATTTGAAAGTGGACCTTCTTAAATTTACATGATATTTATTAATTGACATGTAAAAAAAGCATTTTCACTTGCATAAATAAAATAAATAAAATATACAAAATATACAATATATACAAAATAAGTAAAATATATAATTCTTTTTAATATTTATTAAAACTCTTTCAGATATTTATAAATTGTAAACTATTAGAGCGAATAATGGACGGCTGGGTGGAAGATAGTCAAAAGAAGTGAGTTCGAAATTAATTAAATTGCAAATAAATCGTGCGCTATTCATTTTTTCGTAGAAATATATTTAGATTCAGTTTCTTTTAATTTCGATAATTAAAAATGCAATATTAACTTATTTACCAACTTGTCTTTTTTAGAAGCGAAAAACCAGTTGTTAAACAAGCTTTTATGGGCCACCTGATCGAACTCTCAAATCATTTGGTGCAACAGTGTGAAAAAAACAGTGCTCTTAGTAATTTTCTGAAGAGTAAATTATCCGAAGAAACTTTCTCTCGATGGCAAAGCTTTGTATCTAAGGAATTAGATGATATGAACAAAACTCAGCGAATAATGTTGGTGAGTTGAATTTCACATTATCGTATTTTGTTCCCTTCGTTTTATAGTAGACTACTTTCTATTATAAGAAGATTTTTATATTATATTATTTATTTTTATATTTTTTTAAATCTGATTAATAAATACTTTTTTGAATTTTTTAGGGTGGACCTGCTCAGGTTTATATGTCGGACTCTGCAGAAAATTCTGATGTTTATCATTATTCACAAGAAGTCTATGCACAACAGGTTCGTATTATTATTATTATTATTATTATTATTATTATTATTATTATTATTATTATTATATTATTATTATTATCATTGTCAACATTATCATTATCGTCATTATTATTATTGTCATTATTATTATCATTATTATCATTATTGTCATCGTTATTATTATTATTATTATTATTTTTATTATTCTTTTTTTGTTCTCAAAACATCTTATTTTTTTTAAACAATCTTTAAATGTAAGAAGAATTTTTACATCTCAGGTATATTCTAATTATCAGGGACAACTATTAGGATCTCAGTTCGTTTCATACTCTGTCCATGATCAGAAGTTTATTGACGGAGATGAAGCTCTTCAGTAAGTAATTCTCTATTTTATAAAGTTTGTTTGTGCTCTTTATTTATGAAATTAAAGAAAGAAAAGTATTGAAATATTGCAAAAAGGAGTATTAAAGAATTAAAAGAAGTGAAAGGTTTGAAAGAATTGAAAGAATTAAAAGAATTGAAAGAATTGGAAGAATTGAAAGAATTGAAAGAATTGAAAGAATTGAAAGAATTGAAAGTCCTCACTTGAAAAAGTTACGTTTTTTTAAAATACAATTTTTCTCAACAGTAGCAATACAGTCGGTCAATTGGGTACGATAGACTTTATTCTCAACGATGATGATCTCAACAAAGGAGAAGAGATGTTTAGTAAGGTAAAAAAATGTTAAAAGAAATGTTTAATATAATAAAATAAGAATAAATAAGAAATGTTCATAATAAAATGTTCAAAGAAAAGTAATTATGTAAAATAGATGGAAAAGAATTTATAATAAATTAATGAATTAATGCATTAACAGAAATTGTTCTTTGCAGCTCTGTTTTCAAAAACGCAGATCTTTTGGTGAAGATAATGGAACAATAAATTGGGATGATGGAAATGACTTAAATTTTCAAACTGTGATAGATAAAGAGGACGGATTCTCTGCTAAAAAAAGCCAGGATTCCAGTTCTTCTGAAGAAGAGGAAGAAGATCTTTGTGACATGGAAATAGATTCAAATGAAGGTAAGACAATTATTAGAATTTGCATTCTTATTTCGAAAAAGGTCACTGATTAAGAATTAATCAAAAATCTTGATTTTTTGTAATTTCCAAAGATTTTTAATTTTTTAAAATATTTAAAATGTTTGTTAGCTTTGTCAGTTTATTTTGAATAAATAAATTTCTCGTTTTAGTGAGCAGTAATACCGTTTTGCCTGATGTTAATCCTTGGGATATCGCTTCAGCTGAACCAGTTGAACAAACAGGTTGGGCTAATTTTGATAATTTCGATTCGACGTTAAGCATCGATAGCAAAACGAACCCAGAACCTTTTGTTGCGACGTTTCCTGATTTAGTTCAAACACCAGTGCCAAATATCTCAGATGAAGCGGTCAATGTACAAAACCTTAGCCTAGGTACAAATTCCAACGAGTCTATTAGCAGTGGAGGCGAATCCACTATAATTTCAACTGCAGATAATTTGCCACAACTTACGGAAGAAAATCGTACTGAAGAAACGACCAGCACTTGTGTAGATTCTGTAAATACTCCAGATAGTAATGCTAATCCTGTCACAATTAACAGGTGAGAACATTTACATTTTATACGTTTAATTTATATGTTTATAAAATTTATATTTTATTTTTATTTTATATTTATTTTTATTTTATATTTATAAATAGAAATGTGAAAATTTATATTTATTTTATATTTTATTTTTATTTTATATTTCATTTTTCAAAACTTAATAATAAATAGAATAAATAAATGAAATTGAAAACCTTTCTATATGAGGAAGCAAAACATTGAAATTTTCAAAAATTGTTTTTTTCAGTCATAGAACGCCTACAAGTAAGGAGGTGAAGAATGATGTGCAGGACATTATACAAAATTCTATAGAAAACGTGAAACCCTTGGCGGATCAAAGCACAGACAACGTAGTAGAAAATGTGGAGGATCTGGTTTTATAAGAAAAATGAAAATGCGGGAAAAATTTTTCAGATTCGGGGTAGCAAATAGGACAAATCATATCAGATCGGTCTTACTATTATTATAGCATTCTACGTTCTATTCTCTTGAAACTTGGTGAAGGCGCAGTTGTATTCTAAATTTTGATGGTAGAATGTCGAGTTTGTATTATTTCTTGGCGCTCAATTCTTTAATCATAATCTTGTACCAACTTTATCAAATTTCATCTCAGACTGTTTTATTTGTTTGCTGACATTTGTAAGTACAAAGATTAATTTCTCATCTTTGCTGCATTTCCCCGTGTCACACTGATTGTTGAAAACTCTTAAATTTTAACTTGTATGTAAGGATGTATGTAACTTGTCATGAAAAATGATTTTTTAAAAGATAGGATGTTTCTGAAAGGAGCTTCTCTCATATGTGAGAATGATAGGACATTTCTAGAGAAAGTTCTCATGTGAGAACATTTGTTTCTGGAAGAAGTTTCTCTCATATGTGAGAACTTAATTGTATAATGCTGTTAGAAGACTGTATTATATTATCGCTGAAGTATTTATCAATAGGCAGTGGTAAATATTTTTGAGCCTTTGATAATTCCTTTTATTATTGTTTTAAATGTTCTTTTAATTTTTTGATCAAGTTTTAATCCTGTTCTGACGTATGGGGGAAATTAGATCTTCAGAGCTGTACTAAGGTGTCCCAAAAAATTGATAGCTTTATTTTAATTGGTCTCTTTATTTTAATTTATTGTTTAATCAAGTATATAATCGTTATTTGACGAATTATCTATTTTTTAATTGTATTTAAGAACTGTGGAATGTTTATACGTATATTTAGATTTAAAAGGCAATTTTATTAGGCCAGGGTTTCAATGTTTATCGTTTTATAGTACACTTTTTTGTTTTTTAGTATGAATTTTAATAGGTGAGAAAACTGACAATGGCACTGAATTTTGAGACTTAAAGAGGAGGCTTTAATTTTGTTTGGGTCGCCTTAAATTGTACGTATTGAATATATGATGTGGCATTAGTTCAGTAAAATAGTACAAGACACAAAAGTGAAGCTCAGAAAGCATTGATCCCTAATCAGAATTTGAATCAATTGACGGTATTTAATTTTACACAATGAATAAGTATTACGCAGCGTTGTAAACTGCAACGATAGATAATATGAATGCGAGGCTATTTTAAAAATCACTATAGTCCGATATTTCACAATGAATTTAGTGCTTTTGCTTTTTCGAAAGATGAACCAGAAGTACTTAGGTACAGTGCCTACAAATCGCTTGAACATATTCTTATGCCACGGCATGATGTAAAAAAAACAAGTATTTTTATTATGTTATGGATTAATGGGTTAAAATTGTCAGAGTACTTGTAAACGAGTCTATAAAATATGCCCTTTGTTTGCATTCCAATAAAAAAATGTAAAAAATACCTAACTTTTTGTTTTTCTTATAAAAATATGTAGATATTCTTTACTATAATATCTTCCGCTTGTATAATAATCTTTCCAATCAGAAGGACACAATTGAAAATAATGGAAAATTGTACAATTCAATTAAAGACAAAAATTGATTTAAATTCAATTAAAGTAAATTGGTAATTTCCATCATTCTCGCATTATTTGCTATGGTATGATTATAATCTTATTATTTGGTGGTTGCCTAGCAACATAAAGAATGTCTAGTTTACACGAGAAGCTAAAAGTACGGTTTAAAAAATTGTTTGACAAAAGAAATCTTGATTGATTGTTAACTTTTTATTTGTTTATTAATTTATTTGTTTGAAAATGACGCATAAAACGGAGCTGTCACTGATTTTTCCAAATTCAACAGTGCCTTCTGTAATAACTGATGATTTACTAATCAATTTAGTTATTAATCAAGGACCTAAGGGAGAAGCTGGTAAATTATTTCAAGAAGAGGAAATTGATTTAAAAGAAGTGAAGGAAATACGAATTGAACATCTTAGTAAGTAAAATTAAAATGAAATAGAAAATCGACTTATTTTTTTTATTGTTTGAAAAATTGAAATTTTTTTTTATTTTTATTCAAATATACAAATATACAAATATACAAATATACAATACCCGCATTATATTCAATATCTTAATTTCAATTATGTGATATTTAAATAATTATTTGCAATTTATGTTTTCATATTTTCTGACTTAAAAGTGTTTGTAAAATTTATTTTAGATATTTTAAACATCAATCATCTATGGATTATGCGAAATCTGGTCAAATTAAAATTATCCAGCAATATAATAGAAAAAATTGAAAATCTTGAAGAACTTGTGAATTTAAAAGAATTAGATCTATCATTTAATCGAATTAAAATTATGGAGAATTTAAATCATCTTATCAACCTGGAGATTCTGTTGCTTTATAACAATAAAATTGAAGTAGTTGAAGGTATTGATAATCTTGAAAAGCTTCAAATTGTCAGCCTGGGAAGAAACGAAATTAAAAGCAGAGATCATGTAAGTAAATAAACAATTATTATGCATTTTTCTTTATTATTGATTATTTCTCTGATTTAGTATCTACATGTTATTAATTTAATTCTTACCCATGCTTTACAGAAAAAAAATTATACCTAAATTTATTATTTTCAGGTGATGTATTTAAGAAAATTCATTAATTTGAAAACTTTAAATATGGAAGGAAATCCTTGTACAGAAGATGAAGAATATTTGGATTATTTAATTGCCTATGTGCCTCAACTTGTCTACATGCAATACAAAATGATAACTGAAGATCAAAGAAGAAAGTCAACTGAAAAACATTAGTAATTATTTTAAGATTCTTAAATTATAAAGTTTTATTATATTATTATAAAGTTTCTATTAAAAAAAAAAAGTGAAAACGAACTTATCTTTTTGCAGTCGAGAAATAAGTAATTTTAAAGAGAAAGAAGAAGAAGAAAATAAGATTATTCTAGCAAAAAAAGCTGCTGAAGATCATATTATCGAAGTTTCGATTTCTTATGTAGAATATTTAGACGAAGATCACTTGTTCGAGCGAATGTTTCAAAACGATAAGGGTGAATTTAAATTTCTAATTTCATTTTTATTTCAATCCGTAATTGATTTAATAGCCAATTAGTCAATTATTGAATGAACTTGTCATTTGTAAATTAATTATAGTACATTGATTTTTTTTGTTTAAATATTTATAAAACAGAGGGGAAAGACTTGATGGGCATAAATCAAGAAACTGAAGCCACTTATGAGCAATATAAAATCACTTTTTCTTCCTTCTGCCACGAATTGTTTGAATTGGGTTTAAAGGAGCAAAAGCGAAGAATGAATGAAATAGATCTTTTTGAAAAAACCATTCAAAAAGGTAAAGACGATGTGCAAACAGAAGCTCAAAAGTAAGCATTTAATTAAAAATATAAAATATTTAATTAAAAATAGATTATAATTTTAAAAAAATTAAATCTTTTTAAAAATTTAATTTTCAATTATTGAAACTCGTTTTAAGAATAAAATTTAATTAAATACACGCCGTTAAAAGTAAAACAATCATTTAAACTTTTAGGCTGATTGATCAAGTTTTGGAAAAAAAGTCTACAATTTTTCCGCAACTGACAACTTTAATGGAATCAATGGTCGGAGAAAATAATGAGTATGAGTTAAAAAGTAAAGTTTTGAATGTAAAAGATATTACCGAAGAGTTTGATGACTTGTTATATGAAACTTGGAAAAAACTTATGAACCGAGAAGTTATTTTGCATGAACAACTGGAAGTAATATTTTTAATCACTAATAATTATTTAATAAATGATTTTTACATTGTTGATGAAATTATTGATGAAATTATAATTATGTTAAATGTTAACAATTGTTCATCAATCAATTAAATCAATTAAATTATAATTAATTATAATAATTAATGATCTCAATTGATAAAATTGATAAACTTAATTGATGAACTTAATTGATGAACTTAATTGATGAATTTATAGTCATTAATTTATTATTTTATTTATTATGTATACTATTTAATCCATCGTTTATTTTATTGTTTACGTATATTTATTAGTTTTTTAACCATTTTTTCGTTGTTTATTATTTTTAACCACTATTAAAAAATTGATGATGAACTCAATATTCCACAGGATCTAAATGAAGTTTTCAAAATTAATATGACAGACTTGGTTGGCACATTTATAGAATCAGCACAAGGATTTTTTACAGCGATGAGAAATGCCGAAAAAGAATATGACGATAATATGAAGTCGTTAGTGATATTATTTATGAACAGTTTCGGTGATGAAATTAATATACCACTTAAATATCAAGAGATTTGTGGTTCAAAAGATGTAATAATTAACAATTTTAACTCATCGCACGATGTACATTTACAAGTATGTCATTTTATAATCATTTTTAAATAATAACACTTTTATATTACATATGATTTTTATGCCATTTTTTTAATTTTATTTTTTAGTCTTCTTTTAAATTTGATTTTCTTTTCTTTTTTGTATTTTATTGTTTATGATTTTTTATGCTTTCAATTTTGGTGTAAGCCATTTTAAATTTGATAATAATTAGGTGATAGATGAGCGGGAAGATGTACTAGTGAATCGTTTGAAAAATTGGCTGGACGAGTTAATTGAAACAAACATAGAGTAAGTGAAATAATAAAGATTAACGATAATTTTGTTATCGATTATCATTTGCTATTGGTTTGTTGAAATTCTAAATAACCGAAACTTTAACAATTTTTCAATATAAAAATTAACATTTACTTCAGGGAAGAAGGAAGACGAAATCATAGTCAAATTTTGGAAATTTCGCACTTCTTCGATTTCCAACGAGACGAATTTCAAAAACTTCAAAAAAGCTACGTAAAAATAAACGATGAATTCGAGGACCTTTTTATAAACATGGATCATTAAATCGTAAGTATTTTCAAACTTCAAGATTTTATTAAAGTAGTTTTTTATTTATAAAGTATTTCAAGTCTTATTCTTTATTTCAATCCTTGTCTTCTAAAAATATTTTCATATATAAAGTTAATTGGTGTAAAAAGATTGTAAAAATACCGTTTCTGTTAGAATCGTGTGCAAAATTCGATTAAATGCACGCAAATAATTTATATAATATAAAAACTTTTAAAGTTACTTTCAAATATTTTTATGAAGGTGCTCAAAGTGTATGTTAATTTATTGTATTATTTTTTTTTCAGCGATTGCAGGTAAAATTCAAGCCCTGCTTGGACTTTTGGAGATTGCACGAAGTTGATGAATACTTCTGTATCCTTTTGACGATTATTTTTAAGCCAAGTTATCGCCCTATTTCTCAAGCCAAGTTTTGTGTACGTTACAGCTTCGGCTAAAACACAAGAATATATAATGAAAAGAATATAGTTTAAAACTTCAGGACAGCGAAAATCAATTAATAATTTAGTAAATATTGAATTAGAGTTAGATAAAGTAAATCAAATGTCAAAGCTGAATAATGGCAAAAAACTTTGGTTTCAACTGCAACAGAACTTTGAATAAAAAATAGTGTAAAAAATTCTGGGAAAATTTAAAATAGTAAAAATTAGTGTTGTTAGAGTGAAAACTTTTAATTAAAATTAAAAATAAAATTAAAACCAAAAATCCTGACTCGAAAGCAGTTTCTTTACACTTACGAGGCGTTTTATTAAAACTGTTAATATATTCTTCGCATTTAGCAATCGCATCGGCTTTATCAGTGGCTAACTCATCTACGAGTCCAATATTAA
>WNHD01010135.1:3681-13744 GCA_011057455.1 Ganaspis sp. Gsp50
AACCATGATATTTGTCTAAATGCAACCATATAAGACTTTAAAGTCAAAATAACAAAGTTAAGGAGCTTAATTGATCCACCACTGGTGCCGTCACCCTATGTTGAATGTGTTCATAGAATTTTATATGAACACCTACAAGATATTCCCAAACTATACGATATCAATATTCTTAGGATCTCACTGTGTACCCTTGGTCTATCCAATGAATATCAGTGTAACTGTAAAACTTTTCTACTATATTTAGTCCATATTTATCCAAATAAACTTATTATGACAAAACGTTCCAATTAAACAAACTAAAATTTATTCTTATTAAATAATGCAAACATGTCAATTGTACAGTATTATAAATAGATATATTAACATCTAATTTTTATTACATTTCATAAAAAATATGATAAGAAACATATAAAAATTTAAACAGAAATATTATAATTACTACATGAATCGTTATATCTCAGTAAAACACAATTTCAATACAAAATTATTTTCATTTTTTTTAAAATAAATAGACAAAAATATGATGAAATGTACGATTTACTTGAACATTAAGAAAAAATTAATAAATTAACAAAGTTATATTATTATAATGAGAAACAATATAAGAATATATACTGTTCAAAACATAAATATCAGTTATATTCACATTTTCTGCATTTATATCAAAATAATAATTAAATGTAATTTACAATAAAATCAATAACATTTTATAATATGATATCTATAAGTAAATAACAAACATTAAATAAAATCGAGCGAGCGAGATAATAGCGCTAGGTAATGTAAAGTTGATTAATTTGTAATGTTTAACGTGTCCATATTTATCGCGAACATATTAAAACCACAGGTCGAATAGAAAAAGCTGATTCGAAAAGCACTCTTGCACTTTTTAAAATTTTTTAGCCCTTCGTGAATTACAGCGGTTTTTAAGTTGACGAATCATGCGCAAGCTCTAAGCCTATGGGTATTCCGATAGACCTGATATCATCACGGCAATGCTACGGTCCCGCTACCCTACAGTCTGTCATTGTAAAAACAGCTAATTTAAACCTAATCGATAATAAACTATTTTGTTGTCATTAAAAATATTATAATTGTTTAAACATTCTTAATTAACAAATTCAAAAATGCGCGAAATCCAACAACGAAAAATTCGTTCTTTTTACAGGTAATGTTTCATACCATTAGCTGAAGAAAAAATAATGTTAATGAAAAAAAAAATTTTAAATTGTTTAAACATTGTTGACTTAACAATTTGGTAAATAATTGAAATGCAGTAATTTTAATTTAGCTTTTTAAACACGATAAATAATCAACTTTAACTTAAACCTTAATAAACTATTTTATTGATAGTAAAAATGTTTTGTTTATTTAATCATCGTTAATTAACAATTTCCAAATTCGCGAAATCCACCAATGAAAAACTCTTTCCTTTCAAGGTAATGTTTCATACCATTAGCTTGAACAAACAAAAAATTTAATAAAAAAAGATTCCTAAATTGTTTAAACTTTGTTGACTTAACAATTTCGTAGATAATTGAAATGCATTTTAATTAATTTCTTAAGAACGATAAACGATCAACTTTAACTTAAACCTTAATAAACTATTTTATTGATAGTAAAAATGTTTTGTTTATTTAAACTGCCTTAATTAACAATTTGGAAAATGCGCGAAATGCACTAATGAAAATTTTGTTCTTTTTACAAGTGATATTTCATACCTTTAGCTTAAAAATTAAAAAATTAAAGTGAAAAAATATTTATAAACTGGTAAAAAATTGTAAAACAGCTGATTTAGCATAGGATATGATTCTAGTAGTTTTTCTTGCATAGATATTGATGGACATCACTTGTTTAAAATAAGAATTCTTAAGGTTGGTTGACTTCGTTTTGGGGATGATTCTAGTGGTTGTCCTTGCATGGATAATGATGGATACCATTTCTGGATATCCAATTAATAATATCCATAAATTTTCTGTAGTTAAAAAAAATCCTAAATCACTTGGTTAAGATTAAAATTTTCAAGGGTGGTTTGTGTCGTTTTGAAGATGATTTCAGTAATTGTTTATGCATGGTGTGACGGTGCAAAAATTTCGGCACGCGAAATGTTTTAAAAACACCTACTTTAGCGCCTCCCAACCCTACTGAAAATTCCTATACCAGATCTTGTACAAGATCCACAGTAGAACTAGTACTAGATCCACTGTGGAACCCGTACAAGATCCTGTACAAGTTCTGCATAAAAAATTGGAACAAAAACCAGTACAAGAACCTGTACAAGATCCTGTACAGGTTCTTGTACATTAACATATTTATGTTGAGGTTCTTGTACAGGATCTTGTACAAGATCTTATTCAAGTTCTTGTATACATTTTTTATAAATTTCTTTATTTATTTAAAAATGATAAAAAAAGCTAATTTTTTTCACAGTGTCCTTCTGTTAATACTGATTAAAACCTACTGCGCAGCCCTAGCAATCACAGAAAAGTAGTGCGCATGGTTTAAAATTTTTCAAAAGAAACTAATTTATACGTACAAGATCCTGTACAAGAAACTGTTCAAGAACAGGTACAAGAACCCCAATATAAATATGTTAATGTACAAGGAACCTGTACGGGATCTTGTGCAGGTTCTTGTACTGCTTCTTATACAAGATCTTGTACAAGTTCCACAGTAGATCTAGTACTAGTTCAACTGTAGATCCTGTACAAGATCTTGTACAAGTTCTTGTACAGGAATTTTCAGTAGTTCCACCGTCCCAAAAGAAAGAAGCTACAACGCAAAAAGAAGCCAACACAAAATTTGTAGAGATTACAAAAAGATTGGATCCAGTTTTTTAGTTACCCGATAAATTAACCTTTTTTAAAGACATCAATACTTCTTGATTTATCGTCGAAAATATTGATGGGAATGGTGTCTAGTTCGGTAAATATTAAAAGTGATTTTCCTGTCAATTCTCTAAAGTTACCAGAGACTCCTTAGCGTAGGCGCGAGTCTACTTTGATCGCAGACCAACCTTGATTATCAACTTTGATTTATTGAAATGCACATCAAGGGAATCGGGTTCTTTCAAGGATTCTCGGAGGAAGACGACAAGGAAAACCGAGGATCAACATCTACGGGGCTGGAAGCATTAACCGGCCAAGAGATTCACCAAACGGGTAAAATAATTTTCTGGTCGCTACGCTCCTGGCCCAGGCGTAGTAATACAGGATCCGCGCGGCACGGCGTTGGAAGCTGAAAGGGGTGAAGGAGACGGGAGATGCGTGCTGAGTAAAGAGACGACTCTCTGCCTCTTTTACTATGGACCACCATTGGTGATAGACGTCTTCGTGAAAAGTAGTTTAAAGTTATTAAAGAAAAGTGAGTCAAGAAAAAATCTTTCAGGACCAGGTTACCGATCAACTTTGTTCCTCACGTGAGTGTTTCACTAATGTTTAATCCGTAATACAACACTACCCTCGTGCTCCCTTTTTACGTCCATTCAACCATGTGCTCGTGAGAAAGATTTACCTTTTTTCTTTAATGAATGTAACCTTCCCCTCCCTCAAATTATAGATTTCGATTTGCTTTTTTTGCTTGTTCAAATCCCGAATTCCTCTCTCACTCGTAAATGGAAATAGAAAGGAAAGATTTGGAAACTTTGCTCACGTCTTATACCTTACTTGTCTTGCCCCTTGCTTCGTCAACGTGCTTGTGCTTTATTCCCTACGTTACCTGGATTTTAATGCTAATTATTTTCCCTCTTCCAATTCTGTTACACAACCCTAATCGCCGCGTTATCTCTGAGTTTGCCTTTGTGCCCGAACCTTTCTTTTGCGTAGCTTTCTAACCTACAACTTCTATAAAAACTATGTCCGCCTGCCGTGTAATTTCCTTTACCTTACAACTAGTAACCTTGGTTCAAGTACTTAATTTTTCTTGCGAATGTAGCGCGTCACCTCCGTGCATCGTGATAAATTATTTCACCCTTTTAATTTTGTTACCTAACCTCAATGACCTCGCTGCCGTCGAACTTCCCTTGCTTCAAATTCCTTTTTATGCCCGAGTCGCATTGTTTGCGGACCTGTAAACTAGATTTTAATTTGGCCTGCTCGCCGATTAATTTTCTTATTTCACCGTTGCAGCCTTGTCACCATTGTTTCGTTTCAGAGCGGCCCCGTCCTTACTCCTTGCTTTATTTCACCCAACCCTATTTTTCTGCGTTACCTTGCCTACCTACTCACGTCTTAATTTGCTTGTCACTTATATGCTCACATAATACCCAGGAAGTTAATTTTCTATATTTTATCCGCTCATTTGCTGGTTAAGTATCTATTGTTCGCATGTGCTATCGCCTCAGTCCCCTCCGTTTAGTGAAAGTTCAAAAATCGATTTCGACCTAAAGGATCACACAGGGGACAAATCTTCGCTATCATTTTCTAATCCTGCATTGAGTCATAATTATAATAGAATTAAGATAAAAGACAAATAAATTGTGTTGTAATTAATAATATCCGTAAATATTCTGTTTAAATTAATAAAGATTAATTATAAAACTAATTTAATTGACAGAGTGTAATTTCCTCGAACCTCGACGCTCTATCCTCATGACCACTCGGTCCAGAGTTACCGGCAATCCTTTCTCTCGAGACTTCTACGAATTTTTAACTGAGCGATTTTAAATTCTTGTGTTTCTCGCGTTTGTCAAATACGACTCGTGAGTAATTAGTCAAACAACCTAATTTTCCAAAAATTTGGTTGATTCGAGAGTATTGGGGCACGGCTCCCGAAATTCTAAATTTATTATTTCTATAATTTTATTTGTTTTGACGATAATGGATCACAGGATCTTTTTGTGAAATGTCCCAAGAAAGGACTGGCGCTCAACTCAGCAAACTTTTGTGTCATCGTCAAAGTTAAAAATGTGTTGAGGAATCTCCACCCATCTCTCCCTCTCCCCAAACACGGTGTGCTTGGATTAAGTTTAACCCAAAGGTTCCCCCCCATAAAATTTTTTTTCAAATACTTATTTGGGCATAAAAATTGACTAATTTAAGCCAAAAACGAAAATCATCTGTGGAAGAAATCAAAAGAAAAATCGATTTTTCTGCATTTTTTCCAGGTTAACTGATTTAATTACGCCTAAATCCATTCCACGTTTAAAATTTTTAGTTCAAAACCTTTAAATGCGTGCCGTAAACAATATTTATTGTTTAATAAACAAAAAACATGCTATATTTGTTTTATAATCTAAAAAACATGGAAATCTATGATTTTCTATGGTTTTTTATGAAAAATTACAGTCTTAATTATGTACAATGCAAATATTTCAATATATATTCGAAAACTTATGAAATCATTAACAAATTGGCGTTGGATTTAATGTATAATCTCTATTTAATAAGATGATATTGTCATTAAAAGCATTCGGAATTGTAGAACGTTTGGGAGCTGCAACTCTTTCTATTTTATGCTTCTTGAATTGAAATAAGAAATCATATTTTCTTCGTGATTTCTAGCCTTAGGCATTTTTGTGACATTGAACAAAATTCACTTCTCTATGCCAACATGAATGTGTTTATATTTTTGACTATTCATTTGTTCATATAGTCGACAAATACGCCTGCAAAGCTACAAGTAGTAGAAACATCCATTTTCAGTTTATCTCTCTTATATCTCTGATTATAATTATAGAATTGAGATGATCTTTCATTCAATTATTTATAAATTAGTCTAATACAAAATTTATCCAATAATATTTGCAATTTCTTACATATTAACAAAGTTACAGCGCAAATATCACCCTCAAACTACTTTTATCTTATTTTTGAAAGCTTTTAATGACATTATCTTCTCATTAAGTAAAGTTTATAAATTTAATCCAACTCTAATTTGTCAAGAATTTCATAAGTTTTGAATATACAGTAAAATATTTATATTATAAATAATTA
This sequence comes from Ganaspis sp. Gsp50, assembly GCA_011057455.1. NCBI lineage: Eukaryota > Metazoa > Arthropoda > Insecta > Hymenoptera > Figitidae > Ganaspis > Ganaspis sp. Gsp50. Next base: position 9,615 of record WNHD01010135.1, read on the forward strand.
AAATTGTAATTTTTCATAAAAACCATAGAAAATGGTTCATGGAATTTTTAGATTATAAAATAAATATACCATGTTTTTTGTTTATTACAATATAAATATTGTTTATGCCATGCAGCTAAAGGTTTTGAACTGGAAAATTTAAATGTGAGATGGATTTAGGCGTAATTAAATCAATTAACCTTGCAAAAATGTAGAAAAATCGATTTTTCTTTTGATTCTTTCCACAGATGATTTTCGTTTTTGGCTTAAATTAGTTAATTTTTATGCCCGAGTAAGTATTTGAAGAAAAATTTTATGGGGGGGCGGGGCGGAATCTTTGGGTTAAACTTAATCCAAGCACACCGTGCAGATTATAATGAGTACAAAGACTTTCGTTAAGATTATCAGTGTTTCCGATTGTTTACAACAAATGATGGATATTATTTCCGGATATCTAATTAACATTTTCCATCAATATTCTGTAATTAAAAAAAATCTTAAATCTCTTAGTTAAAATTAGAAATATTAAGGCTGGTTTACTTCGCTTTGGGAATTATTCTAGTGGTTGTTTTTGCTTGGATATTGATGGATATCATTTCTGGATATCTAATTAGTAATATCCATGAATATTCTGTTCTTAAAACAATCGTAAATCACTTGGTTCAAATTAGAATTATTTAGGTTGATTTATTTCGCTTTGGGGATGATTCTAGTGGTTGTTGTTGCACAGATACTTTTGGCAATTTCTTTATCTAAACGACAATTCTTCTTGAGCTGCAGAAGTCATGGCGTTGTTCCTTAGCACATTTAAAACATCAGTAAGCGTTTTAAACATTTAACCTTTTACAGTTCTTCTTGTCACTTTTCATTTTCTTATATAAATGAACGATTTTTGTTTAAGTTGTTTAAAATTGAAATTCGTGATATTAATTTTCACATTGAATTTTTAAATAAAAAATTGCACAAACTTAAATGTAATATTTATAATTCGGTTTTGAATAATGATACAATTAAAAGGTTCTTTAAATTATCTTTTGAAAAATTTTCTTCTATCCGTAATGTTCTTAAAGTGCAATATTATAAAAAATTTAATTCATTATTGTCAACAACTGTCGTCACCTTGCAAAGGTCAAATAAAAGCAATTGGGTTAAAAACCTTTCCAATGAGGATTTACCAAAAGACGTCATTGATGTTGCTTCTTTAGAACCCAATTATAGTAAAAACATTACATCTTCGAACCACGTCATTGAAGTAATAAAAAATGTAGGGACTTCTATTCAATGCTTAAATGTAAATGACGAAGTTAAGAATGACATCAGAGACAAAATTACACACAATCTTCTTTCAAATTTAAAAAAAGTTTTAAACATTTCCATAAAAGATAGAAATTTTGCTAAAAAAGTTAAATACACTAAAGATTTTTTAAAAAATAATTCTGATATTATATTTACTATTTCGGATAAGGGAAATTCTACTGTTTGTATTTACAAATCAGCGTACCAGCAAAAAGTAAAAATCTTCTCTCGGACACCTTAAATTATTCTGTTATTAATAAAAATCTTGTCAAATCTTAAAGATAAAACTTCTAGAATTCTTGAAAATTTAAATGATAATAACCATTTGCAATATAAATATCATAACAACCAATTGACTTTAACTGATACTGTTTTACCAAAATTTTATGGACTTCCTAAAACACATAAAGAAGGTGTTTCTTGCCGTTTCATTGTATCATTGATAAACAGTCCAACACATTTTTTAGCACAGATCTTATATAATGAAATAAAAAATAATATTAAAGTCCCTAATTCCCATATTAATTGTAGCTTTGAACTGATTAAAAAACATAAGAAATTTTCGATTCCGGATGATTTCGTTTTAATGTCTCTCAATGTCAATTACTTGTTTACAAAAGTTCCACTCAAACTTGTTCTTGAAGGCTTTGCACGTAGAATAACATCACTATAAAATTTTAAATTACCATTCTTCGAGATTGAGAAATGTACGAAGTTTCTCTTCAACAATACATACTTCGTTTTTAATAATGAATAATATAAACACATTGATGGCACACCGATGGGTTCTCCTATCTCACCACTTTTTGCCGATATAGTAATGGTTGATTTGGAATCTGATTGCTTAAATATTTTAAAACATAAATACAGTTGTGTTCTACTGTTTTACTATAGATATGTTAATGATACACTTATTTGTGTTCATAAAGATCACATTGACTCAGTGATCAACGTATTTAACTCTTATAATGAAAATTTACAATTTACATATCAACTCCAAACGAATAACAAAATAAATTTTCTAGATATCACATTAAGCGTCGAGAATAATAAAATAGTTATTAACTGGTACCAAAATTAATCTTCTTCCGGTAGAATTATTAATTATTATTCAAGTCATCCTTTACAACAAAAAATCAACATTGTTTACAATCTTGTTGATAGAGCATTTCTTCTTTCTCATAATTCATACCATACAGATAACTTAAGGATAGTTAAACAAATTATCATCCACAACGATTATCCGCCTGAATTCTTTAACAAATATATTAAAATCTGTTTGAATAAAATTAAATTTAGTAACACAAATAAAAATTTTCAGATTACGCGTGCAATTTTATATAAACAAATTCCGAAAATATGTTTACCTTTTAACAATTCCAATTTCCTTGAGTTATCTAGAATTTTGAGAAATTACGACACTCAAACCAACCCAATTGTTAATATAAGTCTTAAAGTCTTAAATCTGTTGTGAAATTGGGCAAGGACATCACCGAAAAATGGCAGGATACGAATGTTGTTTATAAGTTTGACTGTGAGAACTGCTCTGCGAATTACATCGGCCAAACAATACAATTAATAAGAAAGAAGATATTTACTTTCTTAATAAAACTTATTTCCCGCTTACCTTTTAGTTCATTGACCAGGTACCCAAAAGAGGTGGTATTCTTCCAAATTAGAATAGTTTCTCAGTTTAGAGTTGACATTTGCATCGAAATGTCGATAATTGTCATTTGTACGCGTGTAGTTTTCATTTGTTGTACGTAATTTTTAATGAAAATAATGGCGTGCGTGTCTTATTTATTAAATTTTAAAACTATTGACTAGTTGCAATGTTTTAGCAAATTTTATATTCAGGTAATTTCGTTATTTTAAATTTCTTTGTTATTTTTCAATTTTTTGTACTTTTATTGATTTGGTGTATTTTTATTAACAAATCAGCCTGATGATGATGGTAAACCAAACCATCGAAACGTCGCAACTTTAAATAATGACATAAAAATGAGTTTTATGTTTTTTATACATTACTTTGATCGAATATACTTATCTTCATAAATTACTCTTAATAATTCTAGCTTTAACCAAGTCATTTGGGATTTTAATTTAATTACACAATATTAATGGAGAGTATTAATTGGATATCCAGAAATGATATCCAGCAATATCCATGCATGAACTTAAAGCGAAATAAACCAACCCTAATATTTCTAATTTTAACAAAGTTATTTGGGATTTTTTTTAACCACAGAATCATACTTAAAGCGAAATAAACCAACCCTAATATTTCTAATTTTAACAAAGTTATTTGGGATTTTTTTTAACCACAGAATATTGATGGATATTATTAATTAAATATCCACAAATGATATCCATCAATATCTATGCAACAACAACCACTAGAATCATCCCTAAAGAGAAATAAACCAACCTAAATAATTCCAATTTCAACCAAGTGATTCTGGATTTTTTTAAAAACAGAATATTGATGCATTTTATTAATTAGATATCCAGAAATAATATCCATCAATATCTATGCAAGAAAAACTACTAGAATCATCTCCTATGCTAAATCAGCTGTTTTACAATTATTGACGGGTTTTTAAATATTTTTTCACTTGAACTTTTTGATGTTGGTCGATTCCATGTCAAGTGATCGCAACAATTTCAACTACTTTCTTCAAATTCAATCAAATTCTTGATTTGTAATCCTTTAGGTGTGGAAAGGAAAACCTATAAATAGTTTTTTGAAACTCCAATTGTAGTGATTTGAACTGTATAATGGAAGTAAGAGAGACTCGGTTTGAAATAATAAAGACGGGCGATTTCAATTGTCCGAATCGTAGTTTAATGGTGGG